>PVKS010012244.1:0-54343 GCA_004027875.1 Aplodontia rufa
CCTGTTTCATCTTTCTTGCTTAGTAGTGCTTTAGCAATTCTTGGTTTCTTGTTGTTCCAAATGAATTTGAGAATTGCTTTTTCTATGTCTTTAAAGAATGACATAGGTATCTTTATAGGGATAGTATTAAATCTATATAAAGCTTTTGGTAGAATGGCCATTTTTATTATATTAATTCTGCCTAACCAAGAGCATGGGACATCTTAGGTCTTCTTGGATTTTGTTCTTCAATGTTCAGTAGTTTTCATTGAAGAGATCTTTGATTTCCCTTTTTAGGTTAATTCCCAAGTATTTTATTTTATTTTTTTTGAAGCTATCTTGAAAGGAACCGAATTCCAGACTTCTTCTTCAGTCCTGTTATTATTGGTATAAAGGAAAGCTATTGATTTATGTGTGTTGATCTTGTATCCTGCCACTTTGCTAAATCTACTTATGAGTTCGAGCAGTTTATTGATGGAGTTTTTTGATCTTACAGATACAGGATCATGTCATCAGCAAATAGAGAGAGTTTGACTTCCTCTCTTCCTATTTTTATCCCTTTGATTTCTTTCTCTTGCCTAATTGCTCCAGCTAGGGTCTCAAGAACAATATTGAATAAAAGAGGTGAGAGCAGACATCCTTGTCTTGTTCCGACTTTAGTGGAAATGGTTTCAGCTTTTCTCCATTTAGTATTATACTAGCTGAGGGTTTAGCATATATAGCCTTGACGAAGTTCAGAAATGGTCCTTTGAACCCCATCCTTTCTAGAGTTTTGAACATAAAAGGGTGCTGAATTTTATCAAAGGCCTTTTCTGCATCCAGTGAGATGATCATATAGTTTTTGTCCTTGATTCTGTAAGTGGATTATGTTAATTGTTTTATGTATGTTGAACCAGCCCTGCATTCCTGGGATAAAGCCCACTTGGTCATGATGGATTATTTCCTTAATAAGTTTTTGAATATGGTTTGCTAGTACTTTGTTGAGGATTTTTGCATCCAAGTTCATAAGGGATATTGGTCTGTAGTTTTCTTTTCTTGATGTATCCTTGTCCGGTTTTGGTATCAGAGTTATGGTTGCTTCATAAAATGTGGATGGGAGCATTCCCTC
This sequence comes from Aplodontia rufa, assembly GCA_004027875.1. Lineage (NCBI taxonomy): Eukaryota > Metazoa > Chordata > Mammalia > Rodentia > Aplodontiidae > Aplodontia > Aplodontia rufa. The sequence goes on from PVKS010012244.1 coordinate 1,088, forward strand.
CTTTTCAATTTCTTGGAATAGCTTAGTAGGGAGAGGTGTTAGTTCCTCCTCAAAAGTGTGGTAAAAATCAGCGGAGAAGCCATCCGGTCCTGGGCTTTTCTTCTTTGGTAGACTTTTAATTGCAGTCTGGATTTCAGTGCCTGTGATTGGGCCATTTAGGACTTCAATATCCTCCTGATTCAATTTAGGGATGCTGTAGGTGTCAAGAAATTCATCCATTTCTTCCAAGTTATTAAATTTGGAGGAGTATAGGTTTTCAAAATACGATCTTATAATTTGTTGGATTTCTATGGGGTTGGTGGTGATCGTTCCCTTTTCATTGGAGATTTTATTGATTTGCCTCATTTCTCTCCTTCTTTTGGTTAGATTTGCTAGGGGCCTATCTTGTTTATTTTTTCAAAGTACCAGCTTTTTGTTTCATCAATTCTTTTTTTGTTTTTTTGTTTTCAATTTCATTGATTTCGGCTCTGATATTGATTATTTCCTTCATTCTGCTGGGTTTGGGGTTAGCTTGTTCTTCCTTTTGGAGGGCTTTGAGATGAAGTGTAAGCTTATTTATTTGGGACCTCTCTTCATTTTTAATGTGGGCACTCAATGCTATGAATTTTCCCCTTAGGAAAGCTTTCATGCTGTCCCAAAGGTTTCGATATGTTGTGTCTTCATTTTCGTTCTCTTCCAAGAATTTGTGGATTGCTTCTTTTTGTTTTCTTGGATCCATTCTTCATTTAATAGGGTATTATTCAATCTCCAATAATATGTGTGTTTTCTGTTATGATTATTGCTGTTGATTGCTAGGGTTATAGCGTTGTGGTCTGAGAGGACACACGGGATAATGTCTACTTTCTTGTATTTGCTGAGATTATCGTTATGAACCAGTATATGATCTATTTTGGAAAAGGATCCATGTGCTGCAGAGAAGAAGGTGTATTCTGCTAATTAGGATGGAAAACTCTATATATGTCTGTGAAGTCTATTTGGTTTATGAAATTATTCAGGCTGGTTATTTCTTTATTGATTTTTTGTTTTGATGATGTGTCTAATGGTGACAGTGGAGTGTTGAAGTCTCCCAGTATTATTGTGTTATGATCCACGAGAGGTTTGATGTTGTGAAGTAATTTGTTCACGTAATTGGGTGCACTGTTGTTTGGAGAGTAAGTATTAACTATGGTTATTTCTTCCTGTTGAAGGTTTCCTTTTAGTACTAGTTAGTGGCCTTCTTTATCTCTTTTGATTGATTTATGATTGAAATTTACTGTCGGATATAAGTATAGCGACACCGGCTTGTTTTCTTTGGCCATATGTGTGGTAGATTTTTTTTTCATCCTTTCACCCTTAATCTGTGGATGTCTTTGCCTGTTAGGTGAGTTTCTTGTAAGCAACATATGGTTGGATTATGTTTTTTGATCCAGTCTGCAAGTCTGTGTCTTTTGAGTGGTGCATTTAGACCATTTACATTCAGTGTTAAGATAGAAGTGTGCAGTTGTTTCGTAGTCATTGTGTCTTACTTAGTTGTTTCCGTGGTGGCCTTGGTTGGTTCTTGGTAGGTGATACCTTCACTGAATTTCTTCCGTTTGTGGATTATGGTTATCATGTACTTGTTCTTCTGTCTGGAGTATTTCCTTGAGAATTCTTTGTATCTCCTAAAAAATTTTAAGAGTTGCTTTCCATACGAAATCTAATCTGGTACTATTTTCTGTGGTCATATAACTTGTGATGTTATTTAACTTTTCCTTACGCATTTTACTGTATAAGTACTCCAAAGGCGGGGACTATATCTTCTCTGTATAATGTTCACTATGTTTGGTTTAATACTAAATATTTAGTTACTCAAATGTGTTTTGAGGTGAATGGATGTGGATGAATTACTCCTATCGGTCTATGTAACTGGATTAACATAAACCCATTATTACCACAGTAGTCCTCCCTTATCCATGGGGAATACATTCTAACACTCTTCACTGGACTTCTGTAATCTCAGATGGTATTTAACCTTATTTATGCTGTGGGTTTTTTCCTGTACATACTTATCTACAATAAAGTAAATATATAAGTTAGGCACAGTAATAGGTTAATAGCAGCGACTAACAAAAACGGGACAATTGTAACAACTATTGTTGTTACAATTATTAAGTTTGTATTTGGGCATCATTATTAAGTAAAATAAAGTTACTTGAACACAAGCCTTGAGACACCACAATGGTAAATCTGGTATAGGGCTACTAAGTGACTAATATGAGGTATTGTACAGGTATACAACATGGACATGCTTGGCAAAGTGGTGATTCAAGTTCAGGAAGAGATGGAGAAGATGGCATGAGATTATACCATGCTACTCAGAACAATACACAATTTAAAATTTATGAGTTGTTTATTTCTAAAATTTTCCATTTAATATTTTCGTACCATGGTTGGCCTTGAAACTGCAAAAAGCAAACTGTGGATAAGGGGGCACTTCTCCACCTGAGAAAATAAGTCAAAAGATATTTTCTATAAAGAAAGAGCTAGACTAGTTTTTTCCCTACCCCAAGGGTTAGTCTGGTTTTAGAGAAAAGCTATAATAAAACTATGCAATGAGATTTTTTGCAGTGCTAAGAACATACCCATGATTAATGACACAACAGTAGACCATGAACAGGTCCCTCAGTCTTTAGATATCTTTGTTTCTCTATCAACAAAATACAATAAAGTGCCTCTTCCCCCTACTTCACAATAGACGTTATAGGGAATAATGAGCCCTACTCTTGTCTTTTCTGTTATTTTTAAACAAAGAATAGTTACTAAGATTTCATGGTCAGTTTTAAAAGAAAAAAAAACAGAAATCTTTAAAAAATATTTTATGAGCTATTTTGCCAAACTATCATATATACAGTCCTTGGTACAATGATTAAATATTTAAGAAATATCTAAAGCGATATTGTCTGTGTCTTTCCAAATTATTTTGTTTCTTTAATGCATTCAAAGTTTAGTTGAGAAACAATGAATGATTTGAAACTTTATAAAACTTAATTGGCCAGGAGCAGTAATTGGTAATACAAACTATTTAGGAGTCTGAGGAAGGAGGATTACAAGTTCAAGTCCAGCTTTGGCAATTTAGTGAGACCTTGTCTCAAAATAAAAAATAACAAGGACTTGGGAATGTAGTTCAGTGTTAGAGTATCCTCAGGTTCAATCCCTAGTATCTCAGAACAAAACAAAACAAAACAAAACAAAACAGAATACCCTCCCCTCCTTGAAAAATAAAAACTTTAATCCTAATGTGCTACATATAAATTACAAATGCATAGGAAATATTCTGTGCACAAATTTATTACAGCAAAAATGACCTTCAAATGCATACCTTTTATTTTACATTTTAATAAATCTTGTCTATTTACTAAGAATCTCTGTTTAAGACAAAACACAAGCTTTGCTGAGAATTTTAGAACTAAGCAAGCAGAGTTCCCAAATGGTGCAACAAGGACTCTTGGGATGCTGCAGTGAACACACAGGGGTGATCAGGAATATTTTAAAATGTTGAGGAAAATACAGTGACACTTAAGAACTGTTGACAGAGCACTGTTAGCTCCAGGTTTTTGAAGTTTTAATATTGGATTGTGCTATATTAATTCAATCACTTAACATATTTGGAAAGCTGGTTCTGGAGGTTGCTATGATAAAACAGAGCCATGGGAATATCAGTGTGCAACAGGAAATGAGAATGGCTATGCCTAATCTGGCCCCAAGATTTGAGAAGTGTGCAATAATCAACTAAACTGGCTAAAATAATTAATTAAACGTCTACTATTAAGAATTAAATATTTTTTTCTTTCATTTTGCATGTATCTGATTTTCAAACACTATTACATTGTCAAGATATAAATACTTTTTACATAGTTAGGACTTACATTGCTGTTAAAAATTACTGAGAAGGGGGCTGGAGAGGTGTTTAGCAATATAGTATTTGCCTGGCATGTGTGAGGACCTGCCTGGGTTTGAACCCCAGTACCACATACACAACTAGGTGTTGGAAAAGAAAAGATGAAAAAATAATTAAAATTGACTCTCTTTAAAAACAAATAAATAAAATAAAAAATTATTGAGAAAAGCTAAAAACCAAGAAAATGTGGGAATTTTCTGAGATAAAAGCACAAAAATTTTATTGTAATGGAGCACAGGTGGGTCTAGCTCATATTTGCGTATCATGGAGGAATATATGGTCACTTTTAGGGTCTTTGTGGAAGGAATGAAATGGGTTCACTTCAAAGGTTGTCTACATATTCTACTTATCTGGTAGCAAATATTCTGCTACCATGATGGTCCTAATATGACTCCTAATGAATTAGAGCAAAGGAACATTTGATTTTAGTTTGCTGTGGTGATACAGACATCTGCCCATTTTTGTACATAAAAAGAGGAAATAGCTGGACGTGGTGGCACATACCTATTATTCCAGCAATTTGGGAGGCTGAGGCAGGAGGATTGCAAGTTCAAAGCCAGCCTGGGGGTTGACGGGGAAGGAAATAATGGTCTTTTTACTCATTGTAAGAGAAATTGTCAGAAATGACTAAACAAATGTTTTAAGATGTACCACTTTTGGTGGAGAAATGTTCTAGAATTATTTTAATACTAATGTGGCTTTTTAGGTTTGAACTAATCTACTCATTGCTGAGATCACTCATTTCAATATGTACCTTAAAAAGTTTAACAGAAATTATTATAACATTATCAATTGTCATTTGTTTTTAATTTTTTAAATAGAAAATTGTTTCTATTAATTACCTTGAGAGTCCTAATACATTACCATTGAATCATTATTTGTAACATTTTGCTAATGTTCTGTTATTTTAAATCCAGCAACAAATACACATTTCGTTCTTTTTTTTTAAGAGAGAGGGACAGGGAGAAAGAGAGAATCAATTTTATTTAGTTTTTCACATGGCTTTCGTTGCTCTGAGACTTTGTTGTGTATGTGGTGCTGGGGTTCAAACTCACGTACTCATGCTTGCCAGGCAAGCACCGTAACTGCTGAGTCACGGCTCCAGCCCAACATTTCATTCTTAATGTTAATACTTCTATGAATTTTAGTATTTATATTGAAATTGGATTTTGAAATGTATCCTTATTTTAAAATAATATTTAAATAGCACATTGCATAATATGACAAATTGAACATATTTATTAAGTAAATTTCTATTACAATTAACAAGGTTATATCAAGACACTTTTACCAATAACTCATACTTATTATTGTTAGCTGTCAGACCTAATAAACTGCAGACAGAATGATATGATTCCTTTCTGTAATATAATAAAGCAGGCAAAAGAATTAGGTTATGAAAAGACAGGGAGATGGTAAGCATCTAACCAAATATGATTGAGTTAAATTTTTTCTGTTTTATCCACTTAATTCCATGGGCCTTGTTCATGGCAGTTTTGCATGAGGAGAAGGCCTTAGGTAGTTAAACAAGGGATTTGGAGAGAAATTGAATTCTCAGAAAAAGATGTAATAGAGAGGAAAGAGAAGCTAACCTTATGATGGGTGATGAGAAATTTTCTAGGCACAAGATATTTTTGGAAAGAAAATGAATAGCTCAACAAGTGGAAAAGTTATAGAATACTGATAATTGATGATAGCGATTTTATTCAACCCTTTTAATTTAGAAATGATAAGTTCCAGAGAGGTTAAGCAACTTGCTTATGGTCACACATGTAGTTATTAGCGGAGCAGTTACTGGAACGTAGAGCTTCTGAATATGTCATTGTTTTTCCATGATATTATGTTCCAGGAAATAATGGAAATAGTTTAATGTTGTATGTAGTATTTGCTTTGCAGGCAAATAAAACACACTGTGTTTTAATTCAGCAGATTTTTCTGTTTTTAGGGCATGAGAAGAGAATTGTAATATGCCATGTTTCAGTGGAGAAAAAAAACATGGAAACATGGGCCTATGGGTCAGGATTGGATTCTAATATTTATGAACTCCATGCCATTGAGGGAGAATGTAAAATCTCTGTGCTAGAATTTCCATTTCTATATAATTGGGAAAATATTTCTTATTGTGATTTTGTAAAGATCAGGTGAAGGAATAAATAGAGCCAAGTACATATTTGATTCTCAACAAATGTTAATTTGTTATAGGGCTAAGGTCTGGGCTTTTGGCTGCTCAAAAGCCAATGTTTGGGTGATAAGAATTGATAGAAGGGAATCAAGTTTATTCAAGGGCTGGCTCCTTACAAAATGCATTGGCTACCATTCTCAAAGCTCTATCTTGGGGAACTCAGGGTTGTAAAGGACTTTGATAGGGAGGTGAAAGTAGTACTGTGAGAAAACAGGCAGGAAGGTTATTTGCTGAGTGAGGTTTCTATCATCCACATTTGTATCCTCCCCACCCCCAATCTGCTGCCTCTGGCCAGAATATCAAAATTGACTTTGATCTCCTGAGCTAATTCCTGTATTTTCTTGAAACAGACATATTACCTTTTGGCAAATTAAACTTCATAGCAATTTATATGCTTTGTGTAGTCAATGTATAGAACTAAAGACTAAGCAGGGTGTAACAAAGTTCGCTGGAAGTTCTGTACAACTAAAGAAAGACTATTTAGCAGTTAATGCCTTAATCTTTTAGGTGTCACTTCTCTTTATTTCAGAATGTAAGGCAAAGGGAGAGCGCATAATTTTTCCAAAGGGCCTAAGTTACCTTGTAGAAGGGCAAAGGTAGGGAAGGAAAAGTCATTCTGCAAGGACAACTCCCCAAAGAGCAATCACTGTTACAAATTTGTCTTTACTTAGGTAGGTTTGGAAGGTCAAAGGGTATGACAATGGACATAAGGTAGAAATAAGTAATTGGGAAACATGTAAAGGCTATAGTGAACCATAATCTAATCATTTACTTATAAAGCATTTTAGTTATTAGACACATAAGGTCAATACTGTAGTCTGTAAATCATGTATAGAAAGACATAAACAATTTTTCAACATAGTCTGTACTAAGTGCTCAAAAGCAATCTCAAAGTTTATAGAGAACTAATGATGCTAGGATCGTTGAGTCTGGACAAAAAGGCTGAGAATTCTAAAAGGTTGTTTTGCTAATGTTGTTTCAGACATTGTAGAGCCTTCTCAAGAGGAAGATGGACTTCTGAGGAATATGGTTCAGTGCAAAACCATTTAAGGGAGCTGCTAGAGACATCAAAATATACTGATTACTTGCCAACTTATTGTCTTGGAAATGATGGTATCAAAACAAGACAGCTCTCCTACTCTTTAGTATTTTTCTGGTACAAATTCAGCTAAATATAGCATTGACTTTGGTGCTTGCTTTATTTTTCTGTCCCTTTCTCCCAACTACTGCCGCACCTGCTGTTCTTCCACCTATTCCTCCTCCTCCTATCATTCTCCTTCTCTTTTTCATCTACTGTAAGCACCCTGACTCTTTTGGATAGTTTTATGATGAAGTCTGACTACAGGATGATTGAGTACAGTGTCTTCCATGTGACCCTTTATATATGAACAAAGTGATGGTTCTTTTGATATTATTCATACTATTTAATTTCAATTAAAATGATGCAAGTATATGAATAGTATTTCCATTTTATCACAGTCTTTCACTGAGAAAACATATTTGTACTCTTGTAAAAAAAGAGGGAATATGATAAGGTGAAAGAGTAGACAGACCTTATTCTCACTCATGTAGTTAAAATTGCAGGTGAGGTATGTGTGTGTGTATGTGTGTGTGTGTGTGTGTGTGTGTGTGTGTGTGTTTCTAGGTTAGGGATATAGAAAAACTTGCCCTAGTTAAGAACTCACTAGCTTCTTTGTTCCTTTGGAGAATTTGTTTTAATGTTACATGTATAATTTCTGTGAGTTGCCAGATTTATGTAAAGATTGACTACAGGGAATGATTTCCTCAGTCTTTTAATATTAGGAAAGAACTCTGCTCCAGGGAATGCTTATGCAGATGCTGCAGGTTTTTATGCTGGAGACTTAGATGGATGAAAAGAAATTAGGAGAGTTTGGAGCTTTGAATGCAAAGAATTCAGGGAATGAAGGCTGATTGTAGTTTTTATTTGAATTTGACAGAGGTGATTTTTCTTTACTTCTCTTGGAAGAATGAAAATCAAATTAAATGAGGCAATGTAAGTTCAAAGAGTTTATAAATAGCAAGGCTTTATATGAAGGCAAGGCACAGTCACCATCTTAACTGTGATGTGACATCTGCTTTCTTACGGAGTCTTTCTCAGAGATGGATCAATCTGAGTGAGTCCTCAGGTGCCTACACCGACTTCAGAAATAAACCAAGTATATTTATGCATTTTCTTTTCCAATTAGATCCTGGACTTACAGGACTTTATTGGAACATAATGCATTCATTGGCCGAAGTTGTGGGTGTGAGCTCTGGAAAGTTCTTTCCCTAAAATCAGAGCAAAAACTACTCATTCTTGGTGGACTACTCTTTGCCTGAAGTATTTGGGCTGTGTTTACTAGGTCCCAGGCATTTTTAAAAAATGGAACCTAGGTTATGCTTCTTCTTAAAAATGTTAATTCAAATATAGAACACAGCACTCTTCCTATTGAGAGCTTTTGAACCCTCCTACTGAACAAACACAAAGGAAACCCTTGAAAGTGAAGCAGATGATGTACTGCCTATATTTAGGACTCCATTTGTTTATAGTTTAAAAATCAGTGGGAAAATCATGATCAAAGCAGGGTAATTCATACAGAAAATTGTAAAACCACTTCATCTGGCTAGATTCTGTTAAGAGTCTTTGATTCAAATGGTTCACACAGAGAAAAAAATGTCTCATAGGTTCAGAGTTCTTTCTGGCAATAAACTTCCAGTGTAAACAGGAAGACTCGAGCCTTTTGCAAATTTTAGAAATAAACGGTACTTACTGCCTTGTACTCATAATTTTGAGTGTGAGACAGCTATTGGAATGGTTAGTAAAAAGTTCCAGTTCTAAGTTCTGCAGGAAGATTATGGACAATCACCATAATAGAACCTTACTTTGTGTGTGTGTGTGTGTGTGTGTAAAGTAATATTATGGAAAGAAGGCAAAACATATGCTATTTAGAATCCTTAATAATAGCTCTAAAATTCTATTATTTAAAGAACTTGACAATTAAATCATCATACTAAAGAGGAGAACTAAGAAGGGTAGCTCATTCTGCTGTGATTGATTTTTTTTAAAAGAGAGGGACAGTGACAGAGAGAGAGAGAGAGAGAGAGTGATAGAATTGATTTCATTTAGTTTTTCATGTGATTTTTGTTGCTCTGAAACTTCATTTCATTTTGTAAGTGGTGCTGGAGTTTGAACCCATGTCTTGGTGTAGACCAGGCAAGCACCTTAACCCCTGAGCCACTGCTCCAGCCTCCCCTTTTCCCTGGCACTATTGATGATTATTCTTGAAGATAAAAACTGTAGTTTTGCAGAAATAAATGCATATAGAACTAATTAAAGTAATGGGGAAATAAACCACAGACAAATCATACAATCCTAATAATAATAATGATAATAATTTTTAAAGGCAGGCCTCAATTTCCTGTGCTGTGAAAGGATTAGGTATTAGAAACCTTTTCAGCAGGCTGAAAAAAAGGGCAGTTTTTGATGATAGTGTAGGCACTTTTCATATCTTTAACACCATTTAAGATGTCTCTGAATCAGTTTCAGCAGATTTTTCCAAAGTACAAAAGGAAATCTCAAATGCCATTTATATTTGAGTTCTCATAAATAATTGGGAAGATTTAGACTTAAAAATAAACTGGGATGAGGGTGTTTCTATAGTTATGTTTTGTTTTTAAATGAACATAGTCCACGCAAGCCCACCTGCCTTCATTTGGACCAATTCTTTAGAAAACAAAAACGCCTTGGCTTTGGTGTTCTTGGGAGCTAAAACCAGAGCCCTGGAACTTCTTTACCCAGAGTGGAGTGGGGACTGTGGGAAGGTGCTCATCTGCAGGAGATAATGCTGCCTGGGACGCCTCTCCTGGAACACAGCTGTTTACCCCTTCTTTCCAATTTTACCCTAAAGTCACAACAGGTCTGAAGCTTTTCTGGAGCTAACAAAGGCAACGGATTCGGGCTCTGGAAGGACAGGTTGTAGTAAAGCAAGCTTTAGAATGAAGCTGCTCCACTGAAAATTCACAGCAAAAGATGTGTTCACGCTGAGGCAAGTCTGTTCTTGGGGTTTGAAACGCTTTTGTTTCCACTCTCCTAAGCATTCGGAGAAGCATTTGCAGCCAAGTGCAAACAGATCGCATATTTGGCGCAAAGAGTCCAGAGAACGAGGGAGATGGGATCCCTCCCCATGTCCTTTAGACCAGGTGCTAGGGTCTGGAGTAACTTCTCAGCCTGTTAGCATTGCCAGTAAGGAGGCTGCAGGTGGCAAGCGGAGCTGTCCAGCACTAGTGCGGACCCGGCTGCAGCCAGGAGCTCCGCGCGGCCCTGCGGCTGAACCAAAGCAACAGGGCTGTCGCCCGAACAGTCGCTCTTCTCACTCACTGCCTCTGGGTTCTGGGTTTGTTCCGCGCCCACACGGCCTCGGCCGAGGAGGGGAAAGGCTAGTCCCTACAGGCTGCTCCAGCAGGGTGGGCGCCAACATGTTACCCCCTTCCTTCCCTCCCTTGTAAACATCTCCTCTGGAATGGTCAGGATGGACCTTTGGGCCTTTTCCTTTCGCCTCGGAACTTCCTAGATAAACTCAAAAGAAGAAGGGGAAAAGACCAATATGGACCCTAAACCTTGGCTTCACACTGCCAGAGTTTTCTGAGGTGGCAGCAGGGGGACTTCTTCTGTTTCCGGCCCTGCGCCCCTTTCTCCAGCACCCGCCGGGCCCGTCTGCTACCCAATTGCCTTTCCCAAGGCCCAGGGATAGGACATTCGGGGTTGGAGACATTTGGTCCTATCTCAGCCACGGTGCGCTCCTCCTCGTAGCAGGGGGACAGTGAGGAGCGAGGAGGGCGCGTAGAGGACAGCAACGAAGTGTCCTCGTTGCTCCTGAAACGTGGCGAAAGGCGAGGCAGAGACTCCCAATGAGTATGATGGTGACACGTGATACCGGCGGAGGGAGAGCGGTGAGGGGGGAGGATAAAGAGAGAAGGAGGGAGGCGGGCAGCAAGTGGAGAGAGGAGGAAGGAGAGGGGCGGGAGGAGAGAGGGGAAGGGGGCGAGACAGGCGAGCGGGCGGCAGAAGCCTCTGCTTCCCAGACCGCACGGGCCACAGCCCTCCCCGCCTGGCCGTCCGCGGTCACACATTAGGTGCCTCCCTGCGAGCGGGAGCGCGGCGCACGGCGATGCGCTGAGGCGGGCGCTGAGGAGGCGCCGCGCGAGCAGCAGCTGAGGCGGCGGCCCCCAGCCCAGCCCGGCGCCGCCCGCAAGCCCGGGGCCCTAGGTGCCGCGGCGCCCTAAGTTCCCGCCATGAACAGCTGGCTTGCGGGGCTCCGCGGCCCCGGGGACTCCCGCCCGGCTGACCGAGAGCGCAGCGCCCCGCGGTCCCGACGCGACTAACGCCGCCACTCGCAGGTCCCCCTGCCGCCGCCGCCTCCGCCGCCCGCGTCCACGCCACCGCCGCCGCCTCAGCCGCAGCAGCACCGCCAGCAGCATGTCTCGAAGGAAAATTTCGTCCGAGTCTTTCAGCTCCCTGGGCTCGGACTACCTAGAGACCAGCCCGGAGGACGAGGGGGAGTGTCCTCTGTCTAGGCTCTGCTGGAACGGCAGCCGGAGCCCGCCCGGGCCGCCCGAACCCGGCGCAGCCGCGGCCACTGCCGCCCCGGCCCCCGCTGCTTCTGCTGCCGCCGCTACCGCCGCCGCCGCCGCCGCCGCCACTGCCGGGGCCAGAAGGGCGCAGCGCCGCAGGCGGGTCAACCTGGACTCACTGGGCGAGAGCATCAGCCGCCTGACGGCGCCCTCGGTGAGCCAGGGACGCAAGGGGGGCCCGCGCTTCGGGAGAGAGGACAGGGATCAGGAAAGTTGGAGCCTGGCAACCAGGGTCTCAAGTGCAGAGCACGACCGCTGGGGGGCGGCCCGGCCTCACCCTGCGGCTCTTAGGGATCCCAGCAGTCCCAGGAGAGATCTGAACCCCAGGGTTTGGGAAGAAAGGGGGATTAGAACACGGGAAAGGAGTCAGACTCCACTTTTCGCAGTCCCCTGGTGTGAGGGCGTCTGCCCACTGCCAGCCTTGGACCCTGCTGCATCACTGTCTCCCTGGTTGGCCCCAGTGCTCTTTTACACCCACCTGTTTTGTTTCCCCCAAACTTTCCCAGGCACTCTGCTCTGCAGTTCCATTTCCAGGTCTTTCATTTATGTTTTTCAGCATCCCAAAGGAGCCCCAACCCATTCCAGGAAGCCCTTCCTCTCCTTATTTCCCACACTCTCTGGGTCTTAGCGTGACCTTCTCTGACATCTTTGAATTCCACAGGCTATCTGCCTTCTGTGTTGTGTCCCGTTTCTCAAGTCTTAAGAACTCTCATACTTTTCTGAACTGCCTTCTGACAAGAAATCTGTAATCTCTTCTGCACCCCGTAGGCCCTCCCACCCCCACCCCATTCACTCAGTATTTATTGACTTCTTCTCTGGGTAAACTTAGTGTATGGTTTTCTAAACCTCTCTGGTAGTTCTTGTACCCTTACCTTACCCTTCATTCTCCCTTTCCTGGATCCTCTGGTGCTTTCTTCCTTATGTTCATGCTTTTCTTACAGTAGGCCCTTCATAAATATTTGTTCAACGAATAAATGCCTTCTTAAACCTCTCCAAATTTGTACTAATCTTGGAATGTCTATATCAGTAGTTCCAGGTGTACATCAGACTCTCCCTGGTTCTAGGTATCCTTCCAGAGCCTAGGCGTTTCAGCTACCCTTGACCTTTATTGTTTGCAGGAAAGTCAGATCTCTTTTCTGGTCCAGTCTTTCTCTGTCTGGGTAGGCACTCTTTTCAAGGAATCAATTCGATTGCAGACAGATTCCAAATCCACCGTCAAATTTCCATCCACCATTTAGACTCAACCCAGACACTGGAAGCAAGGACAGCACTTTTTTTCCTACCCACCCCTGGGACTTTAACTTGTTCAAAGTTTCCACAATGAATCTGAACATTGATTTTGTTTGTTCTAAAGTCTGCCTTTTGAAAGTACTCTTGCAAATGTTGGTAGGAAGGACTCGAGAAGTGGATCCTTAGAAAACGGGTACTGATACCAGGCAATCTTACAAATATCACGGTGGTACTTGCACTAATGGAGAGTAACTGTTTCTTTTTTAACTACTCTCAGTTATCTTTCTCTTCTTGTGTATTTTACCTTTTTAATGTACCTTTCCTTTCAGCTTTTCCATTGCTATCCTAGAAGGAAAACTCAATGGGTTGACTACTGTTTGCTACTTTTCCCTACCAATGTTTTTCAGGAGGTATACTCTTAGGAATTACTTAATGTTTCAAATTGAACAATTCTTTATAAGAGGAATTCAGCAAGTGTGTATCTGTAGGTCTATGTCAGTACATAAAGCGACATTTGTGCAATATACTAATTCTTGAATACAACAGATCCATATTTAATACAAAAATCCGATGAAAGATAATGATTAGGTTTCAGGGCATTTACTTTAGAATCCTGGAGTCTTGTTTTTGTCTAAGAGTCAAAATTTTAAAATTTCTAAAAGGAGGCAGTGCCTCTGGTAATGCCAATTTAACCCAAGACTATTTTCAACAAGTTACAAGAGGAGTAAGCAGAGGACTTAAGTATTTACTTCCAGAATATGAAGGAGGAAATAATCTCTGATGGTCACCTTTATAAGTCAAATATGAATGGCTTTATTGTGAAAAGCTACATACGTGGTAATGATTTCCAGAATAAGAAATTTGGAAATGATCATGATGATCATTGTGGTGGCTCTATGTACTTTCCATGCTGTGTGAATTCTTTTCTATTTTGAAAAAAAGGTGTGTGAGGAGGATGCTAAGAACATGCTGTTGTATGGTACAAACATTTTCAACCTTATAAGCATGTGTAGAAAAATTCTCATCGGCCAAACACATCACCAGTAGACTTAAGTGTCACAAAGGAAACACAGGCTATATTTCAAAGAAGTGACTTATTTCTGTGTGGTTCTTACCCACTTTCTTTTACTTGGCAATCAGGACTTCACCTCAAAAAGTTCTAGTAGGTCCATTCTTTTACATTGTCATAAATCAAAACTTCTGTGAGAGCACTTGGAGTGATGAAATACGTATTGTCTATTTTCTCTTATTATGGATGAAAACATAAAAATCCCCTAGAATAGTCATTTTCAGGGTATTTATAGATAAGAATTTTAGTTGTTCTTAGCACTATGGTCTTTCTTGCATTCCATCACAATATACTTCAGAAGAAATGGCTACTGAAGAACAGTATTTGAGCTCCTGTTTACACAACAGTCCTATCATGAAATATAACAATCATTTGGAATTTGCTATTTATTCAGAATGATTTGCAAGTAGGAAAATGAAAATGAATTTAATAAATAGTAGGATATTGTCAAGTAATTATGCTTGTCATTTGACGCATGGAATATTCCAACTCAAAGTTTTTATATTTCAGTGGTCATTGATCTTTTTATAAAGATTAAAATACTTTATATTATTTAGGTAATACAAGTAAACTGAGTTGATAAGGTTGGAAAAATTCCAGAATTCAACAGACCTGATTCTAATCAAATATTTGTAAATCTCTGGGCTCATTGCTTTAAATTTCTAGGATATCCTTTTCAACTGTAAAGTGTTAGGGTTCCTCCCTAATCTGAGGTTTCACAAAGACGTATATTGTACGTCCTTGGAGAAGCTGTCATATGGCATATGAAAGAAAAAATAGGGCATATAAAGTGATTTTTAAAACTTTTGAGGAAAGTAGATTACTTCCTTAAGTAGCAGTATAATTCATCTTATTATTAAAAATATTTGAAGATTGCTGCGTGATAAGTGTTGTGGAGAGCACCAGCAATACAAATACTAAACAAACATAACCAGTCTTTTTTTTTTTTCCACATTTATTAGAAGTATATAGCGATACAGAATACAGATGAGGGGGAAACATTGTCAAAACTGTAGCAATCAATGTGTATAAACTTTGTTAACCAGGGGTAATGCTAACGCATAGATAAGCTACTATGGGTTTCATCTATTGCAGTTTCCCCCAGAAGAACTCATGTGTTAAATGGGTATCTAGTGTAGGAATAACATCGGCTTCTGGGATGGTTCCTCCATCTTACATAACCAGTCTTTAACCTCAAGGAATTTCTTTGACTTAAAATTTTCCTTTAAGGAAACTGCTGAGGAATAGTTTTCTTTATCATCTGGTTTGGTGGTTTGATTTAGTGTGAATCTCTGGAGTACAGACATAATAATAAAATAATCCTAAAGACCGGATTTAAGGCATATAAATCACTCATTATACTTTTCATTTGAAATAATTTAATACTTGAGAACACATGGAGAACAGCTTAGGATTTTACATTAAGTGTGAATTTAATAACTAATTTATTTGTATTTTATGTATATAAACAAGAGTTGCTTAGTTGCCCTATCACTTTGACATTAGTTTTGGGTTTGCTAATGTCAGCCTGCGTGGGTAAAGATATGCCAGGGGACAACTCCAGGTTTCTCGTTGGAGAACTGCTGGTCCTTACAACATTGCAAGTGGCTTTGAAAACCTCAAGCTAAAGACATCAGAATGGCAAAAGAAAAGTAACAAAATTGAAGGTATGGAAACTAAGGGGAGAAAAGCTACTGACGTAGGGAATTGTCCAGAAAAGCAGGGAAGCTGGGATATAAGGGATGAAGGGGCAAAAATTACTTTCATCATTTGGGGAAAGAAAATTATATTCACCAATGCTTCGGAAAACTTTGAAAGGACAAAGAAAGTAAATATTTACCCTCTTCTGATATTAATTAAAATAACTCTCTGACATGTGTAAATCCTTTAAAAAAATCCTCAGAAAGAATGAGTATAGCTAGCATGTAGACAGTGAAAAATGCACAGAATTATTTGTGAGGTTGAATATTTGAAAATTTATGTATTTTAATTAAGGTTCTTGAAATTTGGGTTTCAGATTAGCTGAAAAGTTCTGAGGAACAGATTCATTGCAATTTCAAATTAGATAAAAATACTGTGGTAGTTAAATGTTTTCACATTTATGGAAATTAGATGGCATAATAGTTAATGGCTGTCTATTATCTTTCTATATCATCTCTCTAATCAAGGAGAAATGGCATGGTAGATTTGAAAGAATGAAGATAATAATTCCCTCAGAGTTCCTTACTCAGTGTGAGACCCTGGGAAAGTGACCTTCTACCTTCTTTAGGCCTTGGTTTCCTCTTTTGTGAACTAGAAATAACAACTACCTTGTAGATTTGTTGTGAATGAGGAGTAAGTCTTTGAAAAACTCTATGAACTCAATAAATAATAGTTTCAGGGTGAGAGTCATTAATTTCAGCCAAATTTGAATGCCTCTAAAAGATCTAAATTTTTTTTTCTTTTCCCCCTCAATAATATACTTGCTTGTAATCTTTTTTTGGAAAAGTTCATAGAAGAGTTTAACAGATGTTAAGTCCCTAAAATAATAAATAACTAAAGACACACTTTATTTTGTTGGTGTAACTAGATAATCCATTAAAAAATATGGAGTCCTTTTTTCACTCCCTGGCTATGATACACAGGTGTATATAACCATTGAAGATTCAAACATTTCCACCAAACTGTTGACTGTTATGTGCAATATTATTTCTATAAGAACATGAGGGCAATTATATTTGCAGAATGTATGTATTTCATGCAAATTAATTTTAAATTAAAAAAATATTAGGCACAAAGAGAACTTAGTCATCTCATTTATCTGAGAATTTTATGCATGCCCCATCTATTGTTTTTAAACTGATCTGTGTGTGTGTGTGGGGGGGCAGGCTGTGATGTGCACCAAATACTCAGCTAATACTCCTGAACTGGGTGTGTGTGTGTACAGTTCTCTGTTCTTTGGCTACAAGCTTTGTTGTAAGGCCTTCATTTTAAGAAGAAATTTTAACAACAAGAAATGACATCATTATTTATTGGTTTGTAAGTAGAGGTGATATGATTATACATTTCTTTTCTTTCTTTTTTTAAAGAGAATGAGAGAGAGAGAGAGAGAATCAATTTTATTTATTTTTTCATCTGGCCTTTGTTTCTCTGACACTTAGTTATATATGTCATGCTGGGATTTGAACCCAGGTCCTTGTGCATGCCAAGCAGGCAATCCAACCACTGAGTCACAGTTCCAGCCCCTATACATTTCTTTTTAGTATGTAATTTGTCTACCTTGAAGGATTGCTAGATGTATGGGAGGATAACTTGAATTTTTATATTCTAAATCCTCATTACTGTTTTGTTCACCTTTGCTTTTATTCCTCTATCATGCAAAGCTAAAGGTAAAATAAAAAATACACATTTTATTGAACATAATAGTAAAATAAACGCACCACTTCTAGACAAATACAATGTTATCATGAGTTATCAAGAAGGTGCAGTTTTTCCTTTTAGGATTTTATAGTCTCTAGGGAGGATTTTGCTTTTTTCCTGTTCTGCTGGGATTGAAACCAGAGCCTTGTGCATGTGAGGCAAACACTTTACCTCTGAGTTACATCTGCGGCCTGGGAAAAAAATATCACATGGCATAAATTTAATGCAAAATTCAAAGTCTCCATTTAAATTCTGACTCTTATCTTCAATATTCATATTTATCTGGTATTTAGTACAGAACCTGGCACTTAATGAATATTCAATAAAATGCTCAGAATAAAGGAATGGATGTTGTTGCTTAATCATCCTATTGTGGTTATTTTGTGTGTGTGTGTGTGTGTGTGTGTGTGTCTGGTATTTTTGTGGTGTATTTGGTTCTATCAAACAAAATATTTAGATTTTTCATCCAGCCTCAGATATGTACTCTGGTTGAATTTTGCTTATAACTGCTATTTAAAGCAAAACTTTAGAATGAAGTTGTATTAAAATGAGTATATGGAACAGTATCTTCCTTCTAGGACTCTTTGAGTAGCCCATTTATATTTTAAGAAGTTAGGTAAATGTATTGTCTCTCCTCCAGTCTGGATTGATTACATTTTCTACACAATTCTGTCAAATGAGAGAGAAATGTTTGTCAGCAAGTGGGCTACTGTTGCCAAAAATGCACTGCAAGGAGATGGAAATGACATCATCTTGGTCCTCAAATATCATTTTAGGACAGGATCTGAAGACCTAGAATCATGTGCCATAAGCTCAGAGTACCTCATAAAATTGAAAAATTATAGGCCTAGAGTCATTTTGGAAGTAGGGGAGCTAGAAATATATCTGAAGGCTGGAGATTTGTTGGGACTGTAATGGGGAATTGAGAAAGAGTGAACCTTTTGGTTGGTTTGTTTGATAGTCTAACATGTTGGAGGGAATCATTGTTACATAATCTTGCATACTTGGGCATTGACAAAGTTAAGTCTGATCCTAGTCCAAGATCTCCCCCCTTCGCCCACTCCCTGCTCTCATGTCCCTCTGCTTTACCCACATGTTATAGATAGAAATATGCATATACATGTGTATTAATTTTTGAATTTTCTGAGCTTCTCTGTGCACCTGTTGGGCTTCTAATGAGAATTGAAAGTTCCCAGTTGCATTGATAACCCTCCTAATCTTTCTCTCCCCTTCCTGCCAACCTCCCTTCTCCCCCCAGCTTTATAGGTATGGTTCCCACTGCTTATGTGAAGTTTTACCTATGCTGAGTTTATTTTTTGAGTTTAGCTAACTTTCAATCTGTCTTAGATTTTACTGTAGCTTCCATCTGGCCTTTAAGTCTCCAAGTTTGAGATACTTCATTCAGTATAATTCTCCCATCTCCATTCACTTGGCTGCAAATGCTATGATATTGTTCTAATAACAGAGTAGAACTCTATTACATATTCTTACCACAGTTTTTTAATCCACTTGTCCAGAGAGGGGCATCTGGGTTGGTTCCATAGTTTAGCTATTGTAAATTGAACTGCTGTAAACATTAATATAGCTGTGTTTCTGTAATATGCCCATTCTCCTAGCTCTTTTGGGAAAATACCCAGGAGTAGGATAACTGGGTCATAAGGTGGTTCATACCTTAGTTTTTTTGAGGAGTCTCTACACATTTTTAAAAACAGAATAGTGAGATGTCACTTCTTGAACAGTCTTTAGTTGAGGCTTATTAGCAGTTCTTCATTTAAGTTAGAGGTTATCAAACTTATGAGACTTACCTATAGAAAATTGGTAGAATGCAGATTACTGATCCCCATTTTCAGAGAGTCTGGACTCTATATTTTGAACAAAACTTCAAATGATTGCTAGGCACATTAAAATTGTGTTGAATGCTGATTGAATCTCATAGCTTGAAGGCTCAGTGAGCTCTTTGGACTGATTTTTGGGAAGAATGATCCTGGAAGTGGCACTCCCTCCCTGCTTTTTACATTTGTAGCACTGGTGATTATTCCCGGGGTAGCTCTATCACTGAGTTACAACTCCAGCCATTTTTATTTATTTTGAGACAGAGTCTTGCTGGCCTCAGGCTGGCCCTGAACTTGTGATTCTCTGGCTTCAGCCTCTTCAGAAGCTGAGATTATAGATAAACATCACCAGGCTCAGTTCCATTATTTTTTTTTATTGGTGCATTATAATTATACCTAAGAGTGGGATTCATTGTTTCATATCTATGTAGGCACATGATATAACAATATAATTTGGTCCATATCATTTCCTGGTATTTTCTCCTCCCCCTTCTCCTGGTCCCTTTCCTCTACTGGTTTCCCTTCCATTTCCACGAGATTTCTATCGCCTTTCTTTTCCTCTTTCCTGTCTGGCTTCCACATTTGAGAAAATGCACATTGACCCTCCACTATCTGAGTTTTGGCTTATTTTGCCAAACAGGCCAAAATAATCTTCTTGGTTGTACAGTAGAAGATGTTTGAAGTTTCACCATTTGTAGATTTAATTACTTGTTAACTTTCCCTTTTTTCCCCTGAGGATGTTTTGTTACCTCCCTTATGTTTATGTATGGTAGGTCACATATCATTGCTCTAAGTGTCTAGTGGCCCCTTCCTCAAACTAAAGGCACAGATAATCAAAAACATTGGGGATCCTAGAGGAAAGGGAAGAAGAAGGGTTGTTGTGAGGGTCAATTTGATAACACCATCTGCTTTTTCAGAGATTGACAACACTTCTCAAATGCTCCATCTACTGGTTCATTTTTGGAGGAATGTTTTGTTTCCCTGCCAATGAAAAATTAAGAAAGGCAAAGGGAGAAAGCAACAGATCTGAATGTCAGAATATTTTTTTTCCTAGAAAGATAACAAGAGGAGGTTCAGATATCAGATGTGTAGGACTACACCTCAAACACTGCATCAAAAAAATAGTTGTAATTGCTAACGTCTATAACCATAGCGTTTAGTCTTTCTGTTATTCAGTCACCACATAGGGAGGAGTCTAGTTGAATTCTCTAAATTAACAATGGTTGATTATTGGAAGACTTGGCATTTGTAGACAACTTCTAGACCCAGTCTATCATGAGAAGAGGCTATCTGTGTGGAAGTCCTACTGTTTCCTTAGTTACAAGTCCTTAAAATCCATTTTGACTTTTGTCCCACTCACTATATTGTACTTATTTTGTGTAAGTCTGCTGTGGCTATTGGCAAAAATTAAAATGTTCTGAAATACATTATTACTTGTTGCTTTATTCCTTTGCTTCTTCATGCATAAGCACTGAAACTTGATTTTGGGAGAGGATTTTTTTTTCTTGCATACACAACCTGTTTTCTGTGACTGCATTTTTTCTTTTTGGAATTCTAAATTATGACTCACATCTCTACTATAGGCTTTATTGTATTGTATTATGATTTTGCTTTATTATTGTTTCTTAAGACAATAAATCATTTATCTTTGTATGCCCATGCCTAGCAGAGTATCTGAGAAAAACTATAAATGGAACAATTAAAATAAAATAAAATATAGCAGCACAAAGAATTGTAGCCTATAGAGCAATGCTAGACATAATGCAAAGTACATCAGTATTGATTCAATAAATGTTTGTCAGAAGATTTATTTTAATTGTTTTGTGACTTTTTCTCAGGCATAAACAAGAGTAAATATAGTTCCAATTCTGTTTTCTAAAATGCTCCAAGCATTTCAAAACACCACCATACTTGGTGTTTTCTTGAAACTTCACAATAATCTGTAGATTTTATGATACCGATAGTTATAATAATAGTATTGATTTGTTGAGTCCTTACTATGTACCAGGCACTGTGCTAAGTGAGTGTATGAAAGGCCTGGATTGAAGAAGATGCCTTGCCCAAGCTTCTGCTTCATTTCTGTGACTGATCAGCATAGGATAGGAAGCCTTGGCTACCTTGCCCTAATTCAGGCAGCTCTGAAGTCAGAACTCCATGTAGGGTCAAATGAGGCCTCCACTGAGACTGTATTACAGTCCAACTTTTCCCTCTGTCTAATCCTGCTTCCTCTGTTCTTTCATGGGTGTTGATGCCAAGAGCACTCCGTACTAATTTCCTGCATGCTTATCTCCTCAGAGTATGCTTTCCCGAGAACCCAACCTGTGGTAGTGAGTTCCTGCATGGTGATGGCAATAGTCAAAGTACAAAATTTGGCAATGGGAAGGTGGGATGTGGGAGAAATATAATGATAGCCTTGGATTTGGATTTTTTTTGAATTTAGATGAAAATGGTTAGCTCTGGACTGTGAACTCTTTAAGGGTTAGGTATTACTAAATCACTAGCCTTAGCACATTGCCTGCCATAGTCAGTTCAGTAAACAGAGGATTGAAGATTTGGGATTAGAGCTTAGAATAGAGCTTATGGTTGAAGATAGCAACTTTGGAGGTGATAATTCATATTTGAAAATTGAAAAGCTCTCTGAGTGAAAGAGAAAGAGAAAAATAGCAACAGCAGAGAATTGGGAAGCAATATACAAAAACATAACATAAAATAAAACCCAGCAGGATGTAGATATGTGTGTTAGTAGGGTGGGGAATGGCTGGGGAACAGGTGGAAGCAAGGGTGGTAGTGTTTGATGTTTGCAAAATAATGAAGAAAATTTAAGAATAGTAATTTCAATCCCACTATGAATGAATGAGTTTGGTAGTGACGTTAGAAGAATAATGTCAGTCTTATATCTGAGACAGGAAGCTATTAAAAGATTTAATGAGGGAGTATATGATGAACAGAAATAAAAAACATCAGGGCATACATCTGTGATCCAAATCATGTGGCAACAAAAGGGGGTGGGAGAGAGAAAGGTCTATGAGGCCAAATCAAAGTTTACTAAAGAATTGGAGCCTCATGTTTGAAGGTGACAGAGAAGTCAAAAAAATTGGGGACAGATGAGATGACAGTGTTTGAGAAAGGATAGGATTGCTGTAGAGGCATTCTCTCTCCTTTACCAAGGATGAAGACACTAACTCTTTCTGTTCTCAAGGGGAATGATGCAATATGACACAGTAGGAGAATAGGCAAATACCAGTGCCAGCCTTCAGTTTTTATTCACACCTAATTTATGACAACCTTATCTTTATTTTACCTCTATAATTCAGTGTCTGGTCAGTACTATTGAATATCTAGCAGGTTTCAAATTTTAAGTGCCATGCCACGTGCAGTTCTCCACGTATATCTTAGTGATTGGAGCTGCACTGACCAGGGGATGTCAAATCAGGTCTGAAATGTCACTAATTCACTCTTTACTAATTTTATACTCAAATAGTAAAGTGTGCAGTTAAAGAGTGTATGCTTTGTAATTTGCACAATCCACTGCTTTAATAGCTTTTGTATCATCTCATCAGTAGTTGTAGAATTCAACATTTTCTCTTTTTTTAATTAAGAAATTTAGTTGTACAATCAAAAGTGATATAAAGTAACACTATGATATGCATATATTCTTAAATAAGAATCATCCCCTACATCCCTCTCTATTCTCCCTCAACTTTTTCTCTTAATCTTCTAAAGATAAGAGCTATATAAGTTGAACAGTGAGTAGAAGGAACTGTTTTTAAGTTTATACTTGTTGTAGCTTGCTCCCTTTTAGGTAAAAAAAGGTAAACACATGCACATACTCCTTTGCTCTGTCCAGTATGATTTTGTTCACTGTTAGAGCTCTTTTTGACATTTTTTTTTGATACTGGTAGAAAGGTTACTATTGGAACTGTTGAAGTATTAGGAGACAAGGGAACAAGGACTTTATTTTGACATTACATTGAATAAATATATAGTTGAAAAGTGTTGTGGAAGGTAAAATAAAGCCAAATAGGATATACAGAATCAAGTTTAGATTTTGGGTCTTCTGGGTGAATTTTTTTAAATTTTATTATATGAAGATATTTATCTATTTTACATACTGCCAAATTGCATGTTCAATGGCACATTGCAATTGACCAATAAATATTTTTAAATGAATGCATTCAGAATGAATGTAGTGAATGTATGTATGTATGTGTATATCTTTTTGTTTGGGGCGGGTACTAGTGATTGAACCTAGAGGCACTTAACCACTGAGTAACACTCCCAGTCCTTTTTTTATTTTTTATTTTGAGACAGGGACTCACCAAGTTGCTTAGAGACTTGCTAACTTGCTGAGGCTATCTTTTAACTTGTGATCCTCCTGCCTCAGCCTCCTGAGTCGTGGGGATTATAGGCACATGAGCCAGGGAGCCCCACCAAACCTTTTGCTTGTCTTATGATGTCTTCCCAAAGGAAAGCAAGAACTTTGGAAGCAAAGTTTATATTACCCTAAGAGCAAACTTCGGGAGCACCTGTGTGCACCTACCATCTTCATTAAGTAGGCTTCTGTAGACCTCAGTGAAAGAAAGAGGCATCTCATTTAAATGTCTGTTGACCAAATTATCTCAGAGCCTGGTCACACTGAGTCTGCCAGATTTCTTCCAATTTCACTTTTCTCTATGTAATTGGTTTAACTTATGTATCAACAATATCTTGATTTTTTAATGTGTCACCTAACATTTATTTTTAATGTATGTTTGCTTATTTTCCAGAGAGGAAAGGATACAGGGATTCTTATATATTGTGTTTTTTCATAGTATTTATGCATAAAAACCTGAGTTTATTTTAATACCAGTCTACATATTTTGCTACATCTCTATATCTTGAGAATTATCTGTCTAACCAGTATTGATTATACAGGGCAGAAAAGATTGCCTGATTGGATTCTGAATTAAAAAAACATTTAATAAAAATCTGAAGGCATAATTACTCTCATTGTGTCTTTTTAAAATTTGCCAAAAATAATGAAAATGTCTTTTACTTCTTTAACAAAGAATCTGCCTCCAAAGGCATTTATTGTAGGGAGTGATAATGTGAGTTTGTGTCATAATGGAACAGAGACTGTGGGTAAGAACAAATCTTAGCTACTGACTATTGTAATTCTATCTGAAGCTTCAGACAGATATTAGGGAGTTTCTAGTGTGGATACTAGAATGAGAGATTTATTGTTTCCACCTGATATAAAGATCAATAAATGCTTTGTGGACCTGACAGTGTTTGCAAGCTATGAAGTCTTTCTTTTTTCTTTTGTGTTAACTTATTACCATTATAAACACATTTAAAAGAAAACCAATCTATTCACTTATTTTGAGTTAAGTTCTTTTCCAAAAGTGTGCTTGTGAAGTAACAACCCAACTTTGTGGCTGAAGGAGAATGGATAAGATTCATCTCTAGCTTCTTACAAATGACTGTGGAAATTGTGGTTTAGGAGGCTGCTGTCTGCTCATTTTCTAAGCATTTAGGCATTTCCTTATTTAGCTGTATTCTTGGGATGGAGATGGGGGAGGATGGAGGAAATCAAATACTAAAGTTATAAATGTAATTCTCCACCATAAATCTATCTTTTTTCTTTCTTTTTTTCTTTTTTTTTTTGTATCAAGGATTAGACCTAGTGCTGCTCAAACACTGAGATACATCCCCTTTCTTTTTAAGTTTTTTACTTTGAGATAAAGTCTTGCTAAGTTCCTCAGGGCCTCACTAAGTTGCTGAGGCTGGGTTTGAACTTATGATCCTCTTGCCTCAGCCTCCCAAGCTGCTGGGACTACAGATGTGCATAACTTTGTCTGGCTTTTTTCTTTCTTATTTTCTTTTGTTAGATATTGGTGATTGAAGCCAGGGCCTTGCACATGCTAGGCAAATGCTTTACCACTGAACTATATCTCCAGCCCCATACACACACACACACACACACACACTCTCTCTCTTTCTCTCTCTTATTGATTGATTGATGGGAGTGTGGGGATTGAATCCAGAGCCTTGTGTGTGGTAGGCTAGCACACTGAACTATAACCCAGACCTATCTTTCTTGATTATTTAGAAAAATACAAATAATCTAGATCTCAAACACTGAGTTGATACAGATTCCCAATTATTTTGACTATAGAGAGGGAATATATCACCTTAATCAATGGATTAATGATGACCACAATGACAGAAATCAACAAATTCCATTAGATAGTATTCAGTTAGCGAAAGCATTTTGCCATGTTGTCACAGCCTAAAATTTTTCAAAAAATACATACTAGCAAATATGAGTCAACAGAAAACACTGCCATTGTGTAACTATAAAATAGGAATCTACAAATATGGATCTAAAATAAGATCAGACCAAGAGTTTTGTCCATTAGATAAGGCATTCAACTATTTTATGAGTTATAAATCAAATCAAGATGTTTACCTGAAAATATCTTATAAATCTAAAATAGCAAAGTTTATTGTTTTGCTCTTGCAGAGTGACTAATGGAAATGAAAGCAAAGTCACATCAAAGTAAAGTCTATCAAAATTTCTTTTCTTGGTATTTTATGCTAGTTTAACCTCAGATATATTATAGATTAAGGGTGAGAAAAAACTATAAAGTAGGGATGTTTATTTTTGGAAATCTCTAATCTCACTCTTTCTCTCTTTCCTCTCCCATCTTTCCATCTCTCCCTCTCTCTCTCTCTAGATTCCTAAATCAAAATCTCATGCCACAAAAGTCTGCTAAGAGTATCTCAAAACAGACAAATTGTAACTGTGTACCTTTTAAAAACCTTCTCATGTTAAATTAATTGAAAAGCACCTCCCTTAATTTCCAGCACCCTGTAGGGGTGGAAAGCAAGTTTTGTGGGCAAGATTGGGGAGTGGGTAGAATGGAGATAGTTCTCTTGGTGCTCTTAAAATCAAATTTAGTGTCTGGTCTCAGAAGATTCTACCATGTAACAATGACTAGGTGGTGGTTGGTGGTGCTTTGGAGAGCTTCTCAATCAGTGGTCTGGAGATCTCTGTAGCTACAGTAAATTATGTAATATTCTTGGTCTGTAGGAATAGCCCAGGTATATTAGTTGGTAAGAACAAAATAATGATAAATTTATAACATTTTTGATGATGTGGCATTAGGCTTTTAAACTTTGGATCAAAAACCATTTGCTCTTACCTTAAATAATCACTGATACTTTAGGGTGGCTTTTAAATAAGACTCATAGGCTCAAATGCGGCTGCTGTTGTCCTTATGTTTTATAATGCTTAGATACTCTAGAGATTTTGCTATTTATATGGCTAATTTATGGATTGATATGTGTTGTGCCAGTTATAGATGCTTCTGCACTGGGTTGCCTTGGTAATTCTAGTTAGAAGCCCTAAGCCAGGCATTCAAAGGGATTAAAATGTTTTTAGAAACTGGGAACTAGTGATTGTTGTAGTGCCCTGTTCCTAAGCATCATGTCATTAAATTCCCTGTTGTTAGGGGTGAATGTGTATACATGCTTATTTATATAACTTGCATGGGTCAACTTTTGACATTTGTGAAGCAGAATGTCAGGGTGAGATGTTTAAACTGATGGAGTATTATAGAAAGAATTTGAAAAAAACTTACAGTTTGACAAAATTATTTCTCCTCTTCTGTAGGCATCTGTTCCCAATATCCCTTTCTTACTCACATCCTTTCATCTTCTCCTTTTCCTAGCTACTAATTTCCTATTAGCTAATGAGATGAACAAATGACTAGTAATACTACACAGTTAAAAATTTGGTTTCTAATATGAGTTGGTTTTGATGTCTCTTGCTGGTCTTCTAATGTCCTCTATAACAGTTCACATTAGGTTGGTCATTTGTTTAGTAAACAGCTTATTATGAGTAATCTTTAGTGTAAGAAGATTTTACAGAGATTTTTGAAAAGCCAGGACTTTCCCCAAATGCATTATTTATTTTTTTAACACCTAGAAACACAAAGCATTAATAATGTCACTTTTTTTCTTTTTCCCACTCAGATCTGTGAGGACATGCATGATGTATTGATCTACAATTTCCGTACAGAAAGGTCACTAGCAATAAGTGACATCTGCTTAGAGTTTATAGAGCATGCTTTAAACATACATTATCCTGCTCTGATTTACCCAGGAAATGCGTGATGTAGGCAGAGCAAGGGTTATTAGGACCAAATTAAGGATGGGGAAACTGAGGCTCAGAAAGGAATAGCACCTTGCCCAAAGTCAAAGAGCTAGTAAACACTTACATTTTGATGACCCATTTTTGTATTCAGTTCCAAAGCTCTTTCTACCGTCCCATTTCTTTCAACATGGCCACAAAGAGTTCTACTCTCAATATGCCATGTATGTTATTGTTCCGTGTCACCTCCTCTATATCCCCTACTTTGTGACTTGGTAAGGAGGGGTTGGTCACAATTTCCTGTGGGTTTTCTTGATCCTTACTGCTATTACTCGTTGTTTATTTCTATGTGAGAGTTCTGTGTTAGAAATGCTAAAGGGTTCTTTCTTCACTGGGGCTGTGCTTCTAGGCTGACCTAGTTTGCCTGTCCACTGTCATGTTTGTATGCTCCAGGCTCCCATGGGTGAGGCAGCTAAAAGCAGGTTGACAAAAGCCATCTTCACTGGCAACAGTTTAGCTTATGCCATTACTTGAAGTTTGACTTTGGAATATGAAAAAAATCATGATTAGGACAAATAGTTACATTGTAAGGGTATGTATTTCACTACATGCATTGCATATAATTGTGCACAACTGTAATTCACATGTTTTGGCATAGTTAAGTAATTTACTAGGTAGAATGAAGAAGGAATATAATAGTTACATAATAGAATGACAGGTAGATTAAAGATATACTTAGATGATTTAGAGTGAAACTAAAAGATGTATAAGACTTTGTATATGATACAGTTTCAGTGTTCTGCCTGTATGTGTCCCCCTGCACGAGAAAAAGTCTGATTTTCAGTACTTCTAACTTAGGAATCTAGTGCATCATGGAGAGTGAAGATGTGCAGTATTATGTCAGACATTGGCCTAGTAAGCAGGTTTTATGTCCATTTGGATCATCAGATTACAGTCAACAGTAGATCTGATTATATTCAGACCTTGGTTGAGTTTTTCCTTTGAAGAGAGGGGGAAGCAGTGGAGCTGGGTTGGACCCATCCTGTGTAGTGTTTGGGTATTTCAGTATCTGTGACTTCTAAACTCTGAGGACTTGCTCCTGCTGGTGTCCTGAAGTAATCAGACTCCCAGTCAGTGATTGGCTAAACAAAATGCCCACAGCACTTCAGTTGGCATCTGAATGACAATTTACTTATTTACATTGCACAATAACTGTGAAACGAATCTCATTACTCAAAGTCTTCATGGTCAGCACATTTCTTACTGTTCAGCCTACACAAGGAGCCAAATCTTAATCAGAAATTTGCTTTGATCCATTTAGAATCAAAGCAAAATGAATTTTATGCTAAATTCTTTAATCCAGTTTGAGGAGTTCCCTGGTTGTAAGGGAGAACTTTTCAGTTAAACCTAATGCTTCAGGTCTGTTTATAGGACTCCCCTTTTAGTCATGGCTGTTGGAGAATTTTCCTTGCTTTAGGAATAATCTTTCTTAGTGTGACAGAGGACCAAAAGGCTCCTGAACATCATTGGATACAATGCTTCATAAGCAATTCCCCTCCCATTCTTTTTCTTATGGGTCACCTCTAATGTAATCTTTAGAGATGTTACATCTCTTATACAGTGGCCTACGTTCAGGGAGCTACATCCTAGCAGGTGATTAGATAATTCTCTACCATCCATTTACAAATTATCATTTAAGTTAGTGTATAGAGGGTTGGTAATGCATCACCTTGTTTTATGTGTTAATTTTATAACATAATGGTCAGGTAGGCATTTTACTTTCTAAATTCCCAGAGTCTTGCTGGGAAACATTTCACTGTAGCTCCCAAATACGAAATACTATAGAGAATTCTTTGGATATACACAATGAAAACTGCAAAGATGTTTTAAGAGTCTGAAAGTTTTTTCCTTCCCGAGGTCCTTTGTTATCCAGTAGGATACCCATGAGTTGAAACACATTAATTAGCTTTGCAGCATTTACTAATTGACATCTTTAGGCTGTGAGGCATGCCTGGCAACAGTCCTAGATGTTAGACATGGTCAGTTTAGTTCAATTTAGAATTTTTTTTACTACTTCATCATCAAAAGATTTATGCACAGAATGATTATACTGCATATTTGTATAATAAAGTTTTATTATATTTTGACCTTATAACAACCCTGAGGAATAGTTATCCCGGAATTCCCTATTTTATTAAAAAAAGAAAGAAATTGAAGTTCAGACAAATAAATGCTGTATTCAAAACCACACAGTGTAGCCAGGAATTAATCCCTTTCAGCTATAATTTCCTCTGCATTGGTGAGGATAGAACAATGTATTTCAGCTTAGAGATGGTTAGAAGCTTGGTTTTTGGAGGCAGTCAGACCTAGATTACATTCTCACTAAGACATTTATTACCTAAATGACTTTTGGCAAGTTTTTTATTTTTTATTTTCTCTGAATTTCAGTATTTTACATTTATAAAATTGGGGTAATGCTTCTTCCTCCTTTATGGGATTGTTATGAGGATCAAATGACTTGATGCATGTAACGTGTTAGGGGTGTCTGATGCTTAGAGCTCTGCACATTGTTGGCTGCTATTACAGTGTTTAGCCCAAAAAGTCATCACCCCTGTGCCATCTGTGAGGTTCTGTTTGGCTTAATGGTTCAAGTCTGGAACTGTGTCCCCCCAGAGGCTTTAGATATGGCATGATCTATTTTCCAGAAAACGTGTTAGAAACAGTGCCATTTTGTTGCACTTGTTATTTTCAGTCAGATGAGCCAAAGTGGCCAAGATGGTGACCAGCAAAGCATGTATCACCTAAAATTTCCCTTTAAGAAAGTAGTGATCATAACAGAGCTAGATATTCAAATAACTATATTGGAAATTTGGGAAAATGATCTGATAACATCATTTTCATATCCATAAAGACAAAAATAAATGAAAATAAGGACTTACTTTCACTGGATCCATGGAAGCATTTCCTAAATGGTCACCAAAGTGAAATGAGTTACCCATGGAGACTGCAGTTCACAAGAGAAAGAGCACAGGAGACCCACATCTTTGGTTGATGCTTTTTCCCAGCTTTGTAGCTGAAACAAAACACTTTCACCTTTCTGATTCTCAGTTGTTTTTTTTTTTTTTCAATCTGTCAAATGTGAATAATTAAATCTGAGACTTAGGGGATTGTTGTGAATATCTACTGTGATGAAAGAAAAGAGTGATTTGTAAACTGTTAGGTGTTATGCAAAATGAAGGTGGTGCTAAGATTCCCTGGAATTCTTTGAAGAGATCAGAAATTCTTGGATGAATGTGATCTTGCATGAAGTTAGGAGAAGAGCTAAATAAATGACCCTTTTGGGTGTATTTTACTTCAAAGGGGTGTTTTCAGCTTAAATTAGTCATTGAAATTCTATATCTGCTTTAAGAAAGGCATTAACTGAAATAACAAAGGGGAAAATACTTGGAAAGCAAACATACTCCGTATAGGAAGATTTAATTATCATATTGATTATATGCTAAGTATATTCAGTTATAATCAGTTATTACTATGATAATGACCACTGTGCTTTGCTAATTAAAACATATTTCTAATAAGAAAAAATGTTATCAGTTTGAATCCCCTTTTGGGTCAATTAGCATAATGTTAGCCCTTATTTTCCTTTCTGGTAAGGTCACTCAAACATATACTCATGTTCACCAGGAGAATAAAATAGAGTTTGGGTGAAATCCTGCAGCCGTTCCACCAGTATGGGTAGAAGAATTCCAATTATATTACGGTACGTCTTGAACCTTTGTGTTTATCTTTTAGCACATTTAGCATTTTTGCATTTTGCAACTAATTGTCTGCTACCAGTTTTTAAAAAAATCATGTTAGTAGTGTTGCTCACCTGAAATGGTATTCTAGCTTTCTTGAAAGATTGTCATCCTTCCAAAATGTGAGGTTTTGAGTACTCAGAAAAGGTGACCTAATCACCCGTATGTTCTGACTCTGTTTACATGGGTTTCACTTGGCAATGCTGTACTTGAAAATGACCCTGACAACTATGAACTTCTTACAAGTATTTTTCATATGGGAAAATGGAGGCATTTTTCCCCTAAGATTTCTTACTCCCAGGTGAAGAGATTTTGGCTCATTTTATAAAAAGGTCAGTAGCACAGATGGGCTGAAATACAGAGGTCCTGACTCAAAGTTCTATATTTAATCTGCAGTCTCTTTATTTAACTATTTTTGGTTTATATGTAGTAAGTTCTGTCACAGGCTGGGAAAAATAATATTATATCTGGATATTTAGCAAGATTGATTATTACTGCAGTTATGTCGCTTTCAGAAGTGAATGGGTTGTTTGAAGTGACCCATTATTTTGATTAATTTTATTAAAAGTGGCAGTCATATAATTTGATGCATTGATGTCTTCAGCCATAGTTATAAAGTAATTTTGATTTCTTGATTCCTTGATACTATGGAATTTGGCATAGGGTGTACTAATAAGCAAAATGCCTTTGCTTATTATTGTGGGGAAGGTGGTAAACTCCAAGATAAGATGGGTTCTTTTCCCTCTTCTCAACTTACCTTTCTTTCGTGGACAAGCCTGTTTACCAAACTTCCACCATTAGAGGTCCAGACTGTCATATGTGTTAGAGGGTGGCACATCCATACCACCATCCATCTTAGGACTGAGGAGTGGATTTTTGAGGGAATGGAGAGGGGATTCCTCCCGAGCACTCTTTGATATCAGGATATTAAGAGGATTTGAAATTTTGCAGAGGGAAAGACAGACAAGATGCAGTGAACAGTTTGAGGGTACCTGTTTTGGGAATTTAGATTGTAGTGATGTGGATTTGGTCTATCAGAAGGCAGCATGAAGACACTGGGTGCACAGAGGCTAGGGAAGACTTGAGCCAGGAGATGAGAGAAAGCTAAGGAAGG
Source organism: Aplodontia rufa (assembly GCA_004027875.1). Taxonomy (NCBI): domain Eukaryota; kingdom Metazoa; phylum Chordata; class Mammalia; order Rodentia; family Aplodontiidae; genus Aplodontia; species Aplodontia rufa. The sequence goes on from PVKS010012244.1 coordinate 33,395, forward strand.
GAGTGTGGAAGTGCTTTTAAGCTACAATCTACTCCATGATTTTGCTCATTGGCCTTCCTTGTTAGTACAGGTTTGATTCAAAGAAGGTTGCATATTCTCAAGAAACAATCAGTTGATTTGAATATGTGTGATTCTTTAATTTTATGTTACAATTAGACAGTGCTTTTGTACTGAAAGCAATTTTGTCAGGAACAGCTCTTTCTATAAAAGGGGATTTCTTTATTATTAGCCATATTATGTTGAACAGATTAATTTCTCTTATTTTATTTTTTTCATTCAAACGATGGTAACACTAGTCTGACTTTCACTGGATTGGTGCATGGATCAGTAAGTATAATATATATTTACAATGTTCACTGTAAAGTGCTTTGCCAAATGCAACACATACAATGTTTCGCATAGTTTAGGTTGACGTTTTCGTGATTGGATTCTGGAGCCAGATTACCTGGGTTTCAATCTTGGTTTTGTTCCTTTTTACCAGTGTGGCAAAGGACAAATTGTACTTTTTTTGTCTCCGTTTTTTCATCCATAAAATAAGGAAAATAATAAGTTATCTCATCGTGTTGATGTGAAGATCAAAGAGTTGATATATGGAATGGGCCTAAAGTGGTGCTGGGCATAAAGTACACTTAATCATAACAGCTCTTGTGTTTTCATACTCAGGTCAGCACAAACCTGAATGCTGACTAATGTGCATGAGAGTGAATTACTTGGAAATGAAAAAAAATCCTTTATTTATGCTTCAAGCAATATGATTCTTTGTTTGTCTAACAAATTAATATTTGATTATAAGTCATTAGTGACAGTTAATTGGGACTATGTTTGAATTTAGCAATTATAAGTGAACATCTCTCAGAAGCTTCCTTGTCTTGATATCTGAACAAAGAAACTACTGTTATTACTGCTGGCTTCTTCAGATAAGGTTTATGGAATATTGATCTGGTTCATTATATTTATGCCTTCAATGAAAAGTCTTAATCTTGACCATATATTAGAAGCATCTTTCTTGTCCCCCAACCCCGCTCCAGACAAATTGAATTGGAAAATCTAAGGGTGACACTCACATGGGTTAGGTGATGATAACGTAGAGTTGAAAAGCACTGGACTAGGGTGGTAATAATTCAGTATATACCCATAGAATTTAGTTTCATTGACAGATAATTTTAGCATAATTAAGTAAATATAATGATATGGCTATCCATGGTTGTTTCTTTTAGGCAAACCCGTTAGTTTCATGAACTCTAATCTTGTGTGTTTTACTAAGCAGAAATGAAGAAGTTCATTTTTGAATTTTCTGTTTTTTTTCCCCTCTCTTGGCATGATGGAGGACTATGTATATCAAGTAAGAATGTAGAGTCACAGTATATGAGAGATGGGAGGAGTCCTCAAGGACATCTATTGGAAAGCAGACACACTGTGAAGCCAGCCATTGCTTGTAGTGACTCACCCATTTAGGGCTGTGTGATCTTGTAGCACTTACTTAACCTCCTGGAGCTTCTACTTCTTCATTTCTGATGAGTTGACAACTGTGTTTCACGCTGTGTATGGACACACACACACACATCTTCACTCTGCCTTCTGCCTGATCCCCGCACCATCTGGCATGGATATCCAGAGCAGGGACTGTGTGGGAGCCTCAGCAGGACTGTCTGAGCCTGCAGGACCAGTTGCTGGGAACTGTTCCCTCCCACTCTTCAGGGATGGTATCTCTGCCTATGTTGGGACTGTTTCATGACTGGCTATTTGGATCTCATGACCTTTATTGAGCTGAACATTTAGTCTCTGATAACTTAGTACAGTTATGCTGGTCATGAGGCTAGGGATGAAAATGACTTTTTTGTCGCCTGACAGAAGCTTTTGGGTACCCTCTGTTTGAAACCCAGAAAATACTTGGGCCAGATGTGGCTATCTTTCTTTGTGTTGAGTTAGGGCAATAAGGAGGCCACCATTTATAACTTAATTTGGAGGAAGCAGAGAAATGTTACAGCCCTCTATGATTTTCTTTATAGGATAATAGCAGTTCTTTTTCTCTCTTCATCCTTGTCACTTGGATCCTCCAGCATAGGGCTTTAAAATTATTAGGCCTTGGGATGGAGTGGTGGCTCGGTGGTTACGGTGCTTGCCTGGCATGTACGAGGACATGAGTTCAAACCTAAGCACCACATACGCAATGAAGTCTCGGAGCAGTGAAAGCCACATGAAAAACTAAATAAAATTGATTCTCTCTCTCTCTCTCACTGTCCCTCTCTCTTTAAAAAAAAATATTAGGCCTTGCAGCTCTCCTGAGATTCATATTTATCCTAAAAAGGACATTCACAGGTTATTTCTTGTTAGTTTTAAAATCTGATGCCTGGGATCTTGATATTAGTGGTGATGTTTCAGTGATCCCACCACCTGTAGGCATGGTTTAGAGTATCTTCAGCCTTAATGTTGAGAATTCCATTTGTTTCATTGTCTCTTTGGACTGATCTTAAGGCATCAGTACAATTATTTATAAATTAGGCCGTCATTTTTCTGTTTTCTTAATTTTTTCTTTTGTGTATTGAAATTGGCACCAACTTTTCTTATTAAAAATGGTGGTTCTGAGGGCTGGAGCAGTGGCTCAGCAATACAGTGCTTGCCTGGAAAGTGTGAGGACCTCGGTTTGAACCCCAGCACCACGTACACAACTAAGTATTGGAAAAATGATTCAAGTTTTTTTCTTTTTTTCTTTTTTTGTGTGAAGATCTCCACGGACTACACTTGTTGCTTAGATTTTTCTGACTTAACCCTGGATTCCTCTACTAGATTATGAAAGTCTTGAGGTTAGGAGCCATGTTTTCAGAACTATCATTTACCATGCACATACCATGCACATTTACCGTGCACATATGCCAGAGCCTGCTTTGTTTCAATTAATTCCCTTAAAAATAACACACATAAGGAATCTCTTTCAGAGAGCTTAAACTGTCTGAGGTCATCTAGATAGTAAGTCACAGACCTTGATTTTTAACTCATGTTAACCTCAAAGCTGCTTTGTGGAATCATCCTTTTGTTCTTAAAGGAAAGGATACATACACATAAAGGGAATGGGATGTTGGCGTGACAAAGGTTACTGGTACTCTTTAGTAGGGGACAGCATAGGAGCTGCGTTCTTAAAGGAGAGGACGGAATCTTTGTGTTCCACAAAGCCCTTCCCCACATGCACCTTGATTTGCATCACTAGCATGCTTGAGCACTCAGTGAAGTTTTGTTGAAGAAATGGCCTCTATCACCCTCAAGGCAGAAGTCACCACTGTGGGAGGCTTTGTCCTATCTGTGGGTCTTCATTCTAGGCCTTTTATTCAGGACAGAGAGACCCTGAGATTACGTGAAGATGTCTTTCACTGGTCAGGCCACGGGTTGAGGTGATCAGGAAATGTCTGGAGAAGACTGGGGTGGTCCTGGGTATGAAGACATTCTAAAGGGTCAGCACCGTGTTGAAGTCAGCGTTGGCTTGCGGTCAGCCCTTGTGCTGTGGTGTAGGCTGTTAGTGTGTGTGTGACCACTGGCTTCTCAAGAAAGAGGCAGTGTATACATGCTTTACCAATGTGGAGCTTTGCAAGTTGTGCCCAGAGAGCACTTCCTTTAATGTATTTGTAAACTATAAATTTAACTCCTACTTAGTGAGGAAGTAATTGGTTCACACAAGAAAGAAGTCAGCTCTTTAAAGGGCTTAAGTCCTTTAACAAACATGTCTTTTTTAATGACTGGGAAATTCCTAGTATAGGAAAAAATTGTCCTTTTGTGCAAATGAGGTCATTCTTATCTTAATTGGCCCTGTGCACTCCACTTTCTGTTCCATGTTTTGTGACCAGAGGTTATTGAAAGGATAATCCCTCTGTGGATATTCAGTGCTTTGGGGGCATGTTGCCAAAGGGAAAAGTTAGCTTAGCTTAGAAACTGCAAGCCCAGTGCAAGAGGCCCAGATCCCAGGAGAGCTGAGCCACTGACTGATAATGACTTGTTTCAGGCTGGCCATGAGTTGGGTTGTTAGAACATTCATTTCATGTGGACTACAACTGCTGTGTCTGCCTCATTCTCTTTAGATTTCTCAGCCACTCCATTGCTTCTTGACTCAGGGAGGATTTTTCTTTTTTAGGTGGATTGTTTTTACTCCGCTTTGATTCTATCCTGATGAGTAGTAACATCTGTATCCATTTGAGAACATCCTTTTTAAACCCAGTATAAATGAAAATAGCTGCTGAAAGAAGTTGTTTTATACCTTTCCTTTGAACACTCAGACACTGATTTTTCCTAAAATTAATTAGTGAATTATCTTGGCTAACATGAAGAATATATCTGAGGCCTCAGATTTGTGCTCCCAAAGGGCCTTCCTATAGTAGTGTAGAGTAGGTCTCAGTGAATGCCCCTGAACTCACTTTCTTCTGACTTTAAAATTCGCATTTCTTGCCAAGTAGGATGATACAGGTTTGAAGAGTGTTAGGGAGATTGTCCCACTTATCCTGAATGTTTTATAAAGTGATGAACATGAAGAAGGTCTAAGTGAAAATTGTCATAGATCTCTGTGGTCTCCTTTGAAATATATAAATGTATTTGTACTGGGGATTGAACCAGGGGCCCTTAACCACTGAGTCACATCCCCATCACCACCCCCACACTTTTTTTGGAAACAGGTTCCTGAGGCTGGCTTTGAATCTGGAATCCTCCTGCCTCAGCCTCCTGAGCCACTGAGATTACACACTTGTGCCACATGTCCAGCTGAATTGTATATCTTTAAGACATTCACTTTGAAGGATTAAGGATTAGAAATTGATATTTGTTAACTCTTTAGGGTACCAACACTATGCTGAACCTTTTCCACAGATTACCTTTTTATAGGTACTAGGTTTGTGTAGTTAATTAGCAGCAGCCCACAAGTTAGGGTGCTATCTAATAGCTTGAAGGATCTGTATTATATAATGGCTCAATGTTTTGATGTGCCTTTGATGGCTTTTTTTCTGCTTGATTTACTACACACTTTTATTAATTAAAAAGCTTACTCTCTTGATGCTAAGAATTTGGCTCATCTTATTATAACTTCTTTTTTTAAAGAGAAGGAGAGAATGAGGGAGAGACAGAGAGAGAGAGAGGGAAGGAGAGTGAAAGAGAGAGAGAGAGAATCAATTTTATTTTTTTTTTAAATTTGGTTTTAGTTTCTCTGACAGTTATGCATGTGGTATGAGCACTTGCCAGGCAAGTACTTTAACTTCTGAGCTACTGTTCCAGCCCTTATTATAATTTCTTAATGGAATCTATTTTCTGGGATATTTGAGTCCATTCATAGTTCCCTGAGACTGAAACTCCAAATTCAGGCCCTGCATCCTAAATAAGTATGAGAATAACTTCTTGATCTAGAATTAAAAAACTATCTTGAGCTGTCCTGGGGAGGAGAGGATGATACAATTCAGTCATGAGCTGAAGTCCCCATTTGTGTGTGTGTGTGTGTGTGTGTGTGTGTGTGTATTTATAGCAGCTGTGGCCCTCAGAGGAGGCTGCAGAAAGAACCCTTGCTTAAAATCTCTTGGGAAACTGCTACTTGAAATGATGGCTGTGGGGCTTTGGACCACCTGCTTCCCAACCTTTCTTAGTTTTCCTATTACTCTCCTAGGATGGACAACTAATAGGGAAAAAAGAAAGACCACCTAATTTGAAAAATATCTCTTATTATAAACTGGACTGTTCAACTCAATTTATTGCTGCTTGCTACACTATCATTGAAAATCTTGTTAAAGCATAAAATATTAAGATGTGCCCTTTCATTTCAGTTGGTCATTACCTCATGCAGATATACAAGCTGGGCAGGAAGAACTGTGACCTGGGTTTCTGCAGTACATCCTCCCACTGTTCCCAAGGCCTCTATTGATCATAGGCTGCTAGTGAGGATTTCATTGAACTTGGTCACTATTTAAAAAAATTTTTTGAGAAAAAATATAGCCTGAAAATACTATCATACTTGAAACTGGGAACATTTTGGGCAATTGCTGAGTTCCTCAATAGTTCCTGCAGAGAATGTATATGACCCAGTGCAAAATGTGTTCATAATATAAAGTGAAAACTCTCATGAGATAAATCAGAAGCTGCATTTTTGAAAAAATGCTTAGAATGGGAATGACAATGATTTGCTGATAATGTGTTTTTGTTATTATTATTATCCTGTAGCCTCAGACGATACAGCAAACTCTCAAGAGGACATTGCAGTATTATGAGCATCAAGTTATTGGGTGAGTAAAAATGAAGTTTCATCATTAATGGGGACAAAATAAAGGTAATTACTCAAACACAGATGTTGAGCATGTGGTATATTGTTATCCAGGTCAACCTTACCTCACAGTGGCTATGGTCTCAAAGTGTGGGGTGGGGAACTGATGAGAGTCCCTTAGAATGATTTCTTGTGGTTTATTTGTATTTAATTCTTTTACATGATATCTCCCCCTTTATTGCTCTCCTTTTCTTTTTGTCCTTCTTGTGTTCTTACCCTCTCATTCTAAGACCAAGTCTTATAATTTTGCCTTATTACTATGGTAAGTTTTATTGATATCAACTGGGAAGCTTTGAATGAGATTCTAGAACCTTTAGTAGAGATTAATCAAAATCCTTACAAACTTAACACACATCAGTGAAAAGTATTGGTTTAACTAGAGTCACTTGTTACATACTTTTCTGAATTATTCACTATTTCTCAAATAGGTTGTGATATGATCTAAAGTAAGATAATTTATCAAAAGGTAGAAATTCAAGGTCTCACCCGCACTTAGAATGTTTAATAAAGAACTTTATGTCTTTTGTAAAATGTGATGGTGATAATAATAACTAAATTAAGGATCAGATGTCACAATGAAATGAGATAATTTCAATGAAAGTAGTTTTTGAACAGAAAATTATAAATGAGCATTATGTATACTTTTGATTTGTTTGGCAGAAAGCAATTGACAAATGCCAAAAACTGAAATTTAGCTTTAAAAAGTGTTCTAGCTTTTTAAATTCACTGGCAATGTATATTTTAAAATCACCTTGTTATTATTCTCTGTATGCTGCAGTAATTTATCTTTGAAAGATTTTTAAGAACTTTGAGAAGTCACCATTCAAACCTGTTACTTCTTGAAATAATCAGGATATTTCATATTATGACTAATGGTCATCATGATAGGGTTAAGAGCATATTTTTGGCTCTTTTGATGTTGGGTGATATTTTTGCAAAACAGAAAAGAAGAAAATGAATTAAAAGATAATATCAGTACTTAGTACAATGCCATGTACTTTTAAGTGCTCAATAATTATGTTAATTGTCATTTCAAAGGGAATTGCTTTGAAACTTTGTCATACCAATCCTCAAGAGTGCAGTACTAGGAAAAACATTATTTAAACTCATGAGATGGCTTTTAGTTTGAGGCCATTAGTGATTTCATATGGTTTATCCTGATGGAACTAAAGAATGTCAAATTAATCTTTCTCCATGCATTCTGAAATAAAAGTTAATCACTTTGCTACTTTCAAAGTATGGTGTGTGGATTAAATTAATTAATATACTAAGAACAGTTTCTTGTATGTGGTAACCACTACATACCTGTTTGTTCTTATGTTTATTATTGTTATTAGTATTTTATGACAATACCAATCATCAAACCCCAATTAGTTTCTGGAATTAGAATGTTTTTTCTGTTTAGAAACTAAGTAGCTGAGATGATATTCTCACTTTGAATTCAATTATGGCTTCAGGGAAAAATTGGAGTGGCGCTCTTATGATCAAAATAGATAACTATACTGCAGTAACCAGCTGAACATTCTTTTTCCTTTTGTCATTCTCTTTTCTACTTGCCTCAACTCTCCTCTCTATGTAGACATGGCCTCTGGTGAGTTTTTTATTCATTGTGCAAATGTTCTTTTCCTAGTTCTGCTTATAGAAGATGCTATTTGAACAAGAAAGAGAGTTTGTTAGAGGTCAGTTTTGATGTTTGGTTTGATCCATAGGCCTTTTGGCATTCTGCTGCTGGGCGTGGCTGACCTCTAGGACCTGAAGCAGGACCTCTAGGACCTTTGCTCACTTCCTCCTGCTGGTGGACTCAGGCGGGGCTGGCTGGCAGCAGTTTTGTCACATTTGCCTTTCTCAACTTCTTCCCTTTCCTCTCGTTGTATGGCTTCCTATCCCAACTCCCTCTTCTGCCTTTAGACTCCCCATTTCTGCTTTTTTTTTTCTCTCTTCAAAACTGAAAAAGGAGAGCAGCTAATATTACTAACACTTGGATGAAAATATATTCACACCTATGTGTTATTCCTCTTAAGAAAACACAATTTAAAGTTTTTTTTAAAAATCTCTAACTGTGAAAAGGAATGCATTTCTTATAATTAAGAGGATTTCTGGCAAAGGAGAATAAATAATAACAAGCATTATTTTACACCTCTGGGGGGAGGCAAAGGCAGGAGGGAGATGTTACTAATTTCTGAAACAGCTTTCCTAAGGATCATCTTGAAGTAACTCAACTTTGGTGCCTTGAATGGTGGTGCTGAATCAGGGTGGATAAGAGGGTTGGAGCTAGCCCTTTTCTTTTAATATTCTTAATTTAGCCTCCAACCACTGACCTTCCCAACTCCCTTTCCTCTCCTTAAAACTCTGCTATTAGGTCTGCTTTATTTAACAGAGCTCTGGGATAGTGTACCGTGCTCCTGGAATTCTTACACTGGTTGCCCATAGAAACTCTGTGAGGCTTTTTTTGTCTCCTAAGACCTAGACTTGAATGCAGGGAGCAGCTGTTCAAAGGATCACAGATGGAGGAGTCCGAGGGAATAGATGATGGAGCCTTTTCTTATGGAGTAAGATAACTTTGCTGCACCACCCACTGTATCTTTAAACATTTATTCTACTCCATAATCTATTCATTCACTTGTTCATTTACTTATTCATAGAGATCATTACATTGGGAAAATGAGTGCTAAAATACTTTATTCATGCCATGTGATAAATCTTCTCTTCATCTCTACTGTCATAATCATCTCTCACTGAGAGATTCTGATCTAGTTTTCTGGCTTCTACTCCTGTCCCCCAATTCTGGGTTCTCACCATAGCAAAGTAATTCAAAAATTAGATCACACCACTTTCTTTTTTGAAAACCAGTAATCCTCAAGTGCTAATGTGCATCAAAGTTACCTTGTAGGCTTGTTAAAATGCAGTTTGTTGGAGCCATTTTATTGTGGCTCTTCAGAGTAACAAAACCAGTGGTATATATATTTATATTTATATATATTTATATATATATATTTATATATATTTATTTATATTTATATTTATATTTATAAGAGAGGATTAGATAGATTGGCTACCATGATCAGAATCTGAATAGTTCCTCAAGGTTGTCTGCAGGCTAGAGAGCTGGGAAAATCGTAGCTGCTCAGTCCAAGAAACTGGAAGTCTCAGAACAAGAAAGACTAATGATGAAGCTCCAGTTTGAGACTTAAGTCTAGAAGCTTCCTGGAGAGTTGCTGGTGCAAGCCTGGGTTTGAAGGCTAAAGAATCTGGAATCTAATGTCCATGGGTGATGGCAATAGCAAAAATCTCAGTGACTTGTCGAGAAGAGTTGAGCATGCATGTGTGCTCTAGCTTCTTTCCTTTTCCACTTTTTGTTCCATCTGGGCCCCCAGTCACTGGGGAGTACTGCCTGTGTTTAAGGTGGTTCTTCCCAGGGCAGTTTGCTGACACACATGCCAGTTGTTTCTGGAAACACCCTCATAGACACACCCAGTAGAGTGCCCTCCTAAATTTTCCAAGCATCTATCAATATGGTAAGATTGAGAGCAAAGAGTAGCCATCACATCCATCTCCAGAGTTTCTGATTTGGTAGGTTGGAGAGGAGTCTGAAGTCCCAGGTAACACTGATGCTGCTGTTCTAGGGGTCACACTTAGAAACACCTACTATAACCCATATAGTGGTTTATTTCAATAGGATACTGTCTGATTCTTTCTTACCCTTCTAATTTTTTGTTCTTTTATGCCATCCCCAATTTCATTCCATTCCAACTTTTTGCTGGTTTCTCAATTGTACGAAACCTAGCCTCAAGGGCTTTTCATGTCATGTTTCCTTTTCTCGGAATGCTCTGTATGCAGATGTTTATGTATTTTCTGTATTCACATATCTGATCAGAGGTCATGTCTTTAAAAAGGTCTGCCCTGAGCTCCCAAGGATGAGGAGTCCTCCATCCCCACATCACTCTCCAACTGTAGTCATTTTCTATTATACTAGCCTCTGTAATTTCATAGTGCTTATCATCAGTTATTATTTTATTTATTTTCTTATTTACCTTGTACTTTTTATAAGTGCTTTGACTGTGGGAGGGACCAAGATCTTTCTTGGAGGGGGGAGAGTGAATAAATGAATAAATTACACTCGAGAGGTATGTATACATAGGGGCATGCATGAGAGCAAAGTGAGGGGTGTACAAAGGGAGGGGTCTCCAGAGTACACTATGGTTATAAAATTTATAGTTCTAGTATCTCAGACCCTTTTCTTTATGGCATAAATTATACTAATCCATTTCCACAGTTTCGCATTTATGCTTAATATTCTGCCACTACGGGTTAGATTTACTTCGTGGTAAATTCTGATTACTCTATTAACTCTACATATTGGTGTTGACTTGGAGAGCTTCTCATCTATGTGATAATCTTCTTCCCTCAACCTAAAATCAGAGAGGGTGGTGAGTGTGCATCTTTATGTTAGTTACTCATTAACTCAAGTTTCTACAGAATGGAGCTTGAGGGGCAATATAGGGTAGACAGTATAGTGAGAAGAGGAGAAAGGCGGGATTCATTTTAGGAATTAAAAGGAGATCAAGATTGAGGAATATCTGCTAATGATGGCCTTTCTTTCTAGTGTCTTTGTTGTCATTGTCTTGTGCCTTTTCTCTCTGTATGTCTTTGTTTTGGAATGACTGTGCTTTGAGAGGTAGATGGATAAGACTTAACTAGACTTAAAGTCATGTTCTACTGTTGAATAATCTTGGGAAAGTTACTTAAATTCCTGAGTTACTTTAAATCCCTTGGTTTTCTCATTTGAACAAAATGGGAATAACAACAGGATTGGTAGGAAGTGTAAATGGAACCTGAATGATGATAATATGCAAAATCATAGAATTGTGTAGTTGCTGTAGTGTCTAGGACACAAAGGTATTCAATGCGTTGACTGAATTTTTAGTACCCTTCTTAGCATCTGACTCTTTTTGTGCTTCAGTTTTGATTTATTATGTTTCCCTTTATTCTCTTGCTGTCCTTTCTCTGTCCTCCTTGGACCTTTAAAGGTTAGTTATTCATTGATTAGTATTAGGAGCTAGACATGCCCAGTTCATGTTCTAGCTAGGATTTTCTTCTTACACATTCCTTTGTCTTAAATATTTTTTTTGACCTAAATTTTCTGTCTCTAGAGTGCCTGACCCAACTTCTCTTACTCATGTTTATACTGTATGACTCTCTGGCTTGAGCTTAGAGAATGGGTTACTGTGGCAGTGCAGACAAAGCAGAGATTTCTTTAGTTAACTCTTATGGAAAACAAAATACATTCATTATTCCTAAGACCTATTGTTCATCCATTTTGCATTTTAAATAATAAAGTTTAAGGGAACATGGATTCAGGATCATGCCATTCATTTTATACTTTTTAGCAGCTGTGTTAATATCACAGTCAGGACTGTGGCCAGCCTCATATTAGTCTAGTGACACAATTTCCTATAGTCATCTAAAATTAAACTCTATTACTCTTATTATCACTGTGGGCCCTTTGTTTGTTTTACACAGCTAACCTTCTGTTCTATTTTTCTTTTGACAATTGAAAGGCGATTAAGCCTGAATAATTTCAGTAGAGAGTTAGAAGTAAAAGTAAGAGTGGGCAGGCTCTGATTATTCTGGGAAACAAACTTGAAATATATTACTTATGTTTTCATGGTCAGATGGTGCAGTTGTAAATTATTGTATCTAGATTATTTTCCATATATTTGCAAAGAATTGCTTTATCTTTTTGAATAAAAATAGCAAGTTAGACATAAGATAGCATTATGTGTTTGAGGTGATACGCTGGGCACTTTACATCTGCTATTTAATCCTAACCACATATCGCACAGACTCATTGTATTAAACTGATTTTACAGATGAGGAAATTGAGGGTGAGTGAAAAAATATTTTGCCAAAAATCATTCTAAATAAAATGATGGCACTTGATTTAAAAATAATGCTGTAGCTATCTTGTTTAACATCTGTGCTCCCTGTTTCACTTCTCGTTGAATGATTTCTGTGTTTCGAACTGTACTAAACATTTGGCCTAATTGGTGTATTGGAGTCTGGTCTCAGTGGGTGGGGGGTACAAACATGAAACCATTTTTTTTTTCTACAATCACTTCAAACTTCAAACATGGTAGGATGAATGAATCCCTTTTGATACTTGCTTGGACAGATTGCTCTGTTTTCTAAGTGATCTTTTTTTTTTTTTAAGAGAGAGGGACAGTGAGAGAGAGAGAAAGAATCAATAATCAATTTTATTTAGTTTTTCATGTGGCTTTCATTGCTCTGACACTTCATTGTGTATATGGTGCTGGAGTTTTAACCCACATACTCGTGCATGCCAGGGAAGCGCTTTAACTGCTGAGCCACTGCTCTAGCACCTCTAAGTGATTTTTAAGGATGAGAAGTCCATGACAGTCCAATTTAAATCTTCAGTCCCATATTCTATCTACCTCTTTTCTTCCTCTCTCTGCTGGTAAGGCCATGGCCTGAGGAACTTGGAGGGCAGTGTAGAGGGTATAATGTAGGTGTTCAATTTTCTTTTCCTTCCTGGGTTCTTTTTTCCTCTGATGTTTTGTGTCAGTTATGAGTGAAATGGAAAATGGCAGAGGACTTTGTGAATTCACAAATGGTCATATAATGGTGTGCTGGCTGTGAGGTCCTCAGTGAAGTGTATGTCTGGGCTCCATCCTTTCCAACTGCTTCAGGTGCCCCAGCTCCTATCTCTGAGGGCTGCACTCTGTAGTCTTGCTAGTGGGATCCCAGGCCCTGGTCTGGGAAAGCCACAGGATGACTGGATGACACTCTCCTCTCTCCAGTGGTATCTCCCTAACTTACAGGAAGATCCTTTTTACCTTGCTAACTGGTAGGCCTGTATTTTTCTCCTCAGTTTTTAAAATTTCTTTTACTTCTCAATAAGTCTCTCCAGAGTCTTCTTCCTTTATTCAGTCAGGCATGGGAGGATGATCAGGAAATCCACTGCCTCAGCAGATGTTCACTGGGCACTAGATACCCAGCTCTGATCTCTACCAACTATGGACTGCTCTACCCAACTGGACTTCTGCGGGAGACACTCCTGCTCTCTCCTTTTTGGGGTTGGGGGGATGTTCAACCACTTGCTCTCCTTGAGCCAGTGATGAACTGTTCTGAGTTTTGTTTTTTAAAGTTCTTTCTACTCCTTTGCTTTTGTGAGTTGGTGGCAGGATGGCAGTGGCAGTGGCTGTTTTTCCATCTCTTAAATCCCGAATGAAAGTTCTGGTCTTCTTGACTACTTTTTTTGGACTATGGGAGCATTTGGCTCCCATGTCATCAGTTTAGATTCTTTAGTTCTCATTTAGAGGCAACTGAAAAAGTCCCAGTCAACATTCAGTCACTCTGGCATTGTTTCATTTAGTTTTCACAGGAGCTCTAGGGTTTTTTTCATCATTTGAGAAAGGAAAGTTACACTAACAGAGGTTAAGTGACTTGCTCAAGGTCTTTCTATCTTGCCTAGATAGAAAATGGTAAGACCAAGAGTCAAATTCTGCCAGGCTCTGAGTTCTGTATTTATTTATTCATCTTCCATGGACCATACTGCTCTCTTTCCCACTGTGATAGGAATTACAGTGTGTGTACTTTCAACATAGCAGAGTGCCAATGCATCAAATTAGTACTGTTAATATTTTTTTTCTAGGCAGCTTCCTTATGGGAAGATTACCAGCAGCATAAAAGTGCTCAAATAAAGGGCTAGAGATGTGGCTCAGTGGTTAAGTGCCCTTGGTTTCAATCACCAGTACCCCCCCCCAAAAAAAAGAATATATTAGTTCTACAAAACTGATGTATGATTGGTTCTCATCTATTTATTTTCACAATCAGCTTTCTTATTAAATGATTGCCTCCAATTTGAAGTCAACACTGCTAACGGTGATGGAAATGGTGGGTTATGCCAAAATTATGTCCAAAGGTTCAGTTATTTTAAAATGTGATTTCCCTGAAAGCATATACTTTGCGTGTTTGTGCTTGTGTATATGAGTGCATTTGCTGATGCTTTCAGAAATTTCTTTGTATGCTAATTTTATTTTCTTCTTAGTTATAGGGATGCAGAAAAGAATTTCCACAATATCTCTAACAGATGCTCCTATGCAGACCATTCCAACAAAGAAGAAATTGAAGATGTCTCAGGAATTCTTCAGTGTACTGCTAATGTACTCGGTATACTAACTCTCTATTTACATGGTTGAGAGAGAATAAAAGAGGGGAGGGAAAGTATAGGTTTAAATGTTTCATTTCCTACATAAATTTGGATAAAATGGAAAATTGAGACCCAGTCTTTGTCTTGAAGTGATTTTATCTTAGCATTCTTGAAGTTGTTTGAGCAGAAATTACACGCATGTCATTTACTTGCAGACTGAAAAACATTATTCAAAATACTTATATTCCAAGGAAGCCTTTCCAAAAATTCATGTAGTGGTGTTAGCCTTGTGTAACCCATATTTTCTGACCATTGCCCTTAGCTGGAATGTAGGATTTTCTTTCCTTTCAAAGTCCTATTCTGTTATTTCTGGGAGGACCTGGTTAGAGCTAGAGGGTCACTCACAGGCACTTGTGGTGGAATCTGCAACTTAGAGGTCGCTTCTGGGACCAGATCAGTGAAGCATATCATCTATTGAGGTACCTTGCCTGGGGCTGGGTGAATATGTGTCTTGAAGATCCTCTGTTGATCTTCTGGGTTTTGGATGCTCCTAACATGGCTAAAAGTATTGTTATAAACTGCCCCGAATCCCACAGCCTTAAGGTACTTAGCTGTATTGCCTGAAGGTGTCAGTGTGTATTGCATGCAAGGCAGAAGCCACAGCAGGAATACCTTTTATCTTAATGTCTTACAGAAGTTTGTTTTTTAATTTTTTTAAATGAAAAGTACCCCTTTCAGTTTTTTTTGAATCGTCCTCTTTTTTTTTTTTTTTTTTGACTCAGATAGGAATCTGTTGGGGATTAGTAGTGGGATAGGGGACCGCAAATCTAAGTGATTAGCTCCATACAGGAAGCAGAATCACCTTTCCTTCTGAATCAGGTGAAAGAGATTGGAGCAAACTTGTTTTCCTGTATTTCTTTTCCTTTACAGAAAGAGCTTCCCTAGAGATATCTGAGTTCCTTCTACAAAGAGAGTCTGGGTGATCTTAACCCAGGAGTGATCCGATTTTTCTAACACGTTTGATTCCCAGAGGAGACTGTCTCCTTTCTTTTCTTTTCATTTTTCTTTTCTCTCCCCATGCCTCTCTCTTCCTTCCTTTCCTTTCCTTCCCTTCCCTCCCCTTTCCTCCCTCTCTTTCTCCTTCCCTCCCTTCCTACCTACCTACCTACCTACCTACCAGGAGATTGAACTCAGGGACACTTAACCACCAAGCCACATCCCTAGCCCCCTTTTAATGCTTTGAGACAGGGTCTCACTAAGTTGTTTAGGGTCTTGCTAAGTTGCTGAGGCTGGCTTTGAATTTGCGATCCTTCTGCCTCAGCCTCCTGGGCCCATGGGATTACAGGGATGTACCACTACACATGGCCACAGGAAACTTCTTTAACCCTCAAGCTTGGTTTTAGCTACCAATGACTACTTTTTCATATTAGGTTATTTTGTAGTGGAAAATATTATAAGAAAATGGACCTTTTATGATGGGAGGCAAATAGATAAATAGTGATTTGTCTATAACAGAATTAAAAACAGTGATGGACAGTGAAAAGAAGGCCAAAGATTCATTTACCTCAATCTTAGGACAATTTCAGGTGGTCTGGTTCTGCTAAGGTAAATCTTATTGGAGAAGATAAGGGATAAGAATAAAGAGGTATGGGGTTGCACATGATTCAGCAGCAATTTCAAGTGTTCTGATTTTGCATTTTTGAGGATTCCCCTATGAGTAACATATATTTGTCCTGACACATGGTGATTTTCAAAGGGTATGGTGAAATGATGTCCTGCCAAGAAGGAAATATCAGAATCTCTAGGGAGGGATGTTTAATATTTTAAAAAGTTGCTCCTTATTCAGTTTCTAAATGTTTCCCTGACTTTCACATCTCTTTTCCTTATGCGCTTCACCTTGACAATCACTGAGAGGGAGTAGAAGGTGGTAAAAGATAATGTATGTATAGGGAGTGCTGAAGACATTTGAGCTGGGACTTGTAAATGAGCATCCAGAATTCTTGCAAAGAAACCCTGGTCAGACAATATTACATGGAAACCACCAGGGGACACTGTTGGCCCGGCACAGCTTAGTTGCCCTTCAAAGCTTCCATGAGATGCAAAGCAGTGAGGGGGGAAAAAAAGCAGACAGTGATATTAGAGAAAACTGGTAATATTAGGAAAGGAGTCATTTTAAGTGCTTATAATTTAGAAGGTGACTGTACAATAGGGCTTAGATTTCCATAAATATTAACTTTTCTTAGAAAAGCGGTATTAGGTCTGATTTTTTTCTCCTCTTAGTAATGATGGGTTGGTCTCATGATTTAGAGAGCAATCTTATAAAATTTTAATCTCTGAAAAATAAACCTAAATGCCTGCCACTTGTTGACCAGCTGCTGGCATGGATCCAACAGATGATTATATGCCTAAGTGGGAGCTATTCTCTATTGCATAATGTCCTTTCATAACTCTTGAAATATAGACTCTTTCAGGGCAAAGATAACAACTTTACTGATATTATTCAATGAAAGCTTTGTTTTAAACAAGTCACTGAACTATGATTAATCTTTTCTTGCTAAGATTTCATCTTTTTTTAATTACATTTAAATGCTCTTGTGCAATCATCTATGAGAATGAGTTTGTGCAACAGGGCCCAGAAACACCATACAAGAAAATGAGTGTTTTATGGAGAAGATGGGGAGTGGCATGGGGAAATAGAATTTCATCCACGTTAAGAAGAATGTTGATGTCTGGGAACCTCAGAGCAATATACATCTGTCACTTTTGGGGAGTGTATTTAGAATACTGATGGATTGGGGTCGATAATTACCTCTTTGTTTTACTTTCTTATCCTGTTACAGGGTTTACAGGGTTGGAGCAGGGACTGGAAATATGTTTATTTATTACTTATTTGCATTAAGTATGCAAAGTTTTAAGAGGACTTGAATTCAGAAGTCAGAAAATATGATCGCCACAGCAAATATTTCTCTGTCTGAAATGACTATCGTTATCTGCTTAATATAGAGTCCTCTAGAAAGTTTGGCTATTAACTGGAGTATCAAGTTGAAGCTTGAGATTAGGGGGATGAAATAAAATGAAAAAGGGCACCTGAAAAACGGAAGAGAGTGACTGAGGAAGACCAGCAGTGCCTTCATTATGCATTTATTCTCTCTGACTCCTCCAACAGGACACCCTAGAAACATGTTCATCACAGAGTGGTTCATGCCCCTCTGCTCATGGGAAAGAAATGTTTCCATATATGAAAAAATATTTTGCCATTTGTTTTTCTTTTGTTGGCTTATAAACCAGTCGTGTCTATTTTCTGACTCATGATTTTCTTACTAAAGGGTAATATTGAGGGCATTCGGCTTCCTGCCTTCTATCACCTCATTTGGTGCCCTGGTGATCACTGTGGTAATGCTGTAGAGTACTCTAAAGAGGCCTTTAAAACTCTGGGGAAAGATTATGTGAAGAAAGATAGCTGTGAATAAGGCCCTCCCTGCTGGAGGCTTTTAGTGTTAAATTTACTGCATTATTTGGTACATAATGTCTTTTGCATACTAAAATGATCTAATTTTAGTTTGAAAAATAAACCTTTTTTAGTCGTAATCTGCAAAACCTAATTTTAGTTCAAATTAAATAGCAAAAATGTGTTTATACTCCTATAAAGGAAGGCATTTAGTATTTTCTTGGAAATTTTAATGGTTGAATAGTATGATGAAGCATGTATTAAAGGGTCTTGATCCTGTGGCTGGGATTTAGATGGTATTGTAGGGATGGAGGCAGAGAATGAGTTGAAAGAGATAAGAGGGAGGGATGACAAACTGCACCATGGTCTTTGCCATAAGAGTTAAATATAAATGCAATTATGACTATTTCAGTTTAACAAGTTCTAAAGCTATTAAGGAGGTGGTGGGTGTAAGAGCTGCAAGAGCTACATGATGGGGGAGGTGGTGTTGGAAAAAGATGTTCCACAGTAGGTCAGAGATCAAATAAATGACAGCTCTAGGTTAATTCATTTACTGATGGATTATAGCAAACTAAGGTCTGCTAATTTAATAAGCATCAGTTATTTGCTAAGTGTTGCCTAAAACATAGTTTTTTTTACTGTCCTTGCTAAGTGCATTCTCTCTCAAAATAATCAGGAGGGACTTGAGATGTGAAAGGACATTCATTAACATTTTCTCTGTTTTAAAGGTCTCTGTCAGAGTGGTGGTTTATCTTCTTCAAAAAGTTAACACGTTTAAAGTCAGAATGAGAGTAATGTTATCATGGGATTATTTTGTTTGGAAAGTGCTAGTTAGGAGGACGGAGGAGTTGACTTCTGGGGCTTATTCCTCATAAGGTTTTCTTAGTTTCAGAGATTCTGAAATACTGTGAAATCAGAGCCTTTTATGAAGTGGCACAGATTCCAGAACCTTTAACTGTCATTGAGCTTTATGTTGCTATTGTTTTTAATAAGTAATAATTTATTGTTTACATGCCAAATGTGTATTTACTTTTTTGTTTCATTGTAATATGGAATGAACATGTAGGAATCTTTTAATTGGTGATGAAATGTGAAGGAATATCCTTATATTAAAGCTACTACCTTGAGGGTTTTCTTGAAATAAACTCATAAGTCATGGAATTACTTAGTGGATTAGAATATATTAACATATTTAGCATCATGGAGAACTTGTTGGAGAATTAACCATTTACCATTTTCATTGATGAATTAAGATTTATAGCAATAAATAAATTTTGCCAATATAGTTCTTATTACTATAAATTTAGTAATTGATAAGTTTTCTCTTTCATTAAAAGTAATTGCTTTAAGCAATTTAGTAAGAATAAATTAGAATTAAGGTTTTTGGAGGGAATATAAGTTGATGATGTTATTATAATATAGTGATTTGGATAAAAGACTAGGGCCAAACTAATGAGGTTGAAAACATAGACCAGCTAGCTACTCATTAACTACATGAATTGGAGTGATTTATTTAATATTTCAAAATCTCATATTTCTCATTTGTAAAATGGGTATAATTATATATTTCATCTCTTAAAGTTGCTAGGAAGATTAAATTAACTAATATAAAGTTCTTAGATCAGCCTGATGTGGAACAACCGTAAATATTTGCTCTTATTAGTATTGAATATTCATAAAATAAAGTTTGCATAAGACCTGGGAGGTCAATATTGCTCATTTTTTAAGGCAAAAAAAACTGGTATTTTGCAAGTTAGACTTATTATTAACTTCTGTGGTTGAAGTTAATAAGCCATAGATAGAATTTAAGTCTAGTTCAATCTAACTCCAAACACCTTATTCTTTCCACTATTTCATGTGTCTTTTGGTCTCTGGACTAAGATTCTCATGTCATTACCCCTCTTGTTCTAATTACATGTAGTCTTTCTAGTTCTCTAAATTGTCAGAGTTGTCTTGATGCTGCATTTTACTTAGTTCATTGCTTTTTCACCATGTATTAGTAGACTTGCTTGTAATGTGGCAAGTAGTACTCAAACACTTTAAGATTATTTCTTATCCATATTGAGGATTCTGTAGTTTCATTATAATTTGAATAATTTTCAGTTGAGAAATAGCATGATTTTTTTCTTTAGATTATAGGTGTTGAAAATGCAGACTAAGGGTGGTGGTGCTCACCAGCGTGACACAAATGTGATTTCATGGTTTTGTAGTAGTAAACACTGTCAGTTCTTTGGCCTGAAGATTTCAAGCTGATCTTTCGATGTAGGAATCTTAATATGTTAGACATCATTGGGCTTGCAAAAAGCCTGCAAAGAAATTGTATTTCTGATGCTATTTTTTTTTTAATGGAAAAGCTTGGGCTTATTGTCATAGCATTTCATTTAAAAATATCTAACATATATCTTGGGTTGTGGTTCTGTGTAAATTTCAGAGAATGTCTGTTTTCTGTTCTCTGCTTATGTACTTTCCCTGGAATGGTAGGGAATTCTGAAAAAAAATGACACCATCAAGTGTGGACTCTGCTTCCATTGTATGTAAAATAAACACTGTTGAAAACTGATCTTTAAAATATACAGATAAAGCTAGGCACAGTGGCGGGTGCCTGTAAGCCCTCTGGCTGGGAAGGCTGAGGCAGGAGGAGTCCAAGTTCAAAGCCAGCCTCAGCAATTTAGTGAGGCTCTAAACAACTTAGTAAGACCCTGTCTCAAAATAAAAAATAAAATGGGCTGGATATATGGCTCAGTGGTTAAGTGCCACTGGGTTTAATCTCTGGTACAAAAAATAATGCAGATCACCTTTAGGAGATGTAAGCATACTGTGTAGAAATATGGTTGCTTTCTGTCCTCCATAGCTATTCTTTTTTTTATTTATTATTATTTTTTGAACAACCTTACACGATTTTAACAAAATAATATAAAATGTGTATAAAATGTGTAAATATTCTGGATATTGCAATTATCTCCAGGAGTGCCCCCCCCAATTACCCTCCCTTATCCCTCCCTTCCCTTTCCCTTTATAATTCTAAAAAAAAGGTATTAGATTGTAAAGCAT
>PVKS010012245.1:0-54349 GCA_004027875.1 Aplodontia rufa
TCGATAACAAAGTTTATATCCATTGATTGCTAATGTTTTGATATGTCTCCCCCTCAACTGTATTTCTATATTCTTCTAATAAAAAAAAACTAAATTAAATTTTTTTTCTTAATTTTATTGAGGAGTTGAGTTTTTGTGCAATCATGAATGCATATGTAGTAACAATATGATGTGCCCCTGATCCTAATCCAGAATCACTCTCACTAATGTTAATATTAATACTAATTTGATTACCATACAACTTCAGAATCCGAAAGGTGTAGCTGCAACCCCCAAACTCTTCCAAGTTCTGTTTCCAGTTGCCTAGTAGAAACTTCTGTTTGGATAGTGCATTGGATCCTCTAATTAAACACGTATGTGGTACAGAAAATAAGTACTGTGTGAATTTTACTTATTTTTGATACCACATATATGTAATTTGTAGCTTACATTCTGTCATTTTTATAAGCAAATTTGTTATTTTTTATGTATTTTGCTTTCTATCCTAAATTTCCAACTCCCTAGACAGGAATCTGACAATGTATTGTTAGTAACCTCCATAGAAAATTGCAGCCTTTGAAGGTAAATGGATGGCAATGGAAGAAATAAGAAATAACGCTGAGCAAAGTTAGCCAAACCTGGAGACTCAAAGGTCTAAAGTTTTCCCTCATTTTTGGAGGCTAGAGCAAAACCCAGGCTTGGGTGAAAGGCTCTGAAAGCCATGTATTAGACCTAGCAAAAGCTAGGGGAACCATAGATATGTGGTTGGGGGCGGAGGCAGGGGAGGAATAGGCAGAGGGGAGGGAAGAGGGAGCGAGCATAGGGAGGGATCTAGGGAGACAAGATATAACACACTCCTTATGCTCCTGAGAATCCAAATAATATGTATACAATCATTTAACTCTGGAAAATTCACAATCTAAACACTTATATCACTTGTAGGGGTGAAATATAGAAGAATCAAGAGACTAGGGTATGGGCAATGTGGGGATAATTCTGGTTTAAGAACAAATGCATATCATATTGTTACTTTATATGCATTTATGTATGATTATACAATAACTCAACTCGTTAATACATTTTTTTAAAAAGAAAATAATCTTTGTTACTAGGCACTTCTTATTTTAATGCTTGTTAAGGTATTCATAAAAATAAAACTAGCACTTTGGTTTCATGAAGTAATTTTAAATAATGGCTTAAAATAATGTTATTTTTGTTCTGATTTCCCACCAGTCATTATTCCTGGAGATGGATGACAGGCCGTTAGATGATTATGAAAAGTTTGGGCTGGAAATTTCTTTTTCTATGCTCCCATCCCCCTACCCTTCTTCCTCTCTTTTTAGACCTCCTTATGAGTTTAAATGTATGTAGAGATTTCTTTTTCCATTAAAATGTCTAATCAAAAATGAAATTTTAAATAAACGAGTATCATGGTGAAAGAAGTGATTTGTTCTTTCCTGCAGGCTCCTATTTGTATAACAATTGCGCTGCTTCTTTCCGTAGAATGAAGATGCTGGTGACTACACCTGTGTCGCTACCAATGAAGCTGGGGTGGTGGAGCGCAGCATGAGTCTGACTCTACAAAGTAAGCCACGTAATTCAACCCTAGTTCGTGCTCAGTGAAGGAAAGACTGTCTGATGAAGAGCGTTATTCATTTTCTGTAATTTTATAGCAAGTCCATTTGTGGTAGCTTTCATTGTGTCCACTTCAGCTTTCTCCTGACGATGGAGCAGTTGTCGTCAAACATCAACTGATACGCTTTTGCACAGATACTACTTTTCTCGTTTTCTCTAACACACATAGTATAAAATTGCATTGGTTGGTGGCTGTGGTGGCACAGCCTTTTTTTTACATCTTCAGTGGAGTGTCCTTACAGTTCACCACAGTTCTTACAGCATGCTTACAAAGATGACATTTTAAAAATATATATTAAAAAAATAAAAATATATATTAAAAATAGAAACTAATGTAAATGAGCTCAAAAGTGCTCCAGATGGATTGCCATTCATCTTACATGAAATAATGGTATGCCCTGGGTGGGATCCTGGTGCTCTGCAAAAGCAATTAAAAGTTGAGCTTTCATAATTAGAAAACTTTGAAAGGTTCCAATGGACAGTCTCCAGAACCCATGCCAGGAGCTGACCAGAGGACAAAATCACTGGACTGAAAATTTAAGCAGACCAACTTATTTTGTAAATAGCTTAGCATTCAGCAGAATGAATTTACATTGTCTTCATTCACTTCTGAAAGATGGTTTAGACTAGTATTTCATAACAGCTGTTTACCAAACTACAATTCGGTAAGGTTTGAATAAATCGCAGGTACTTAACAGATATCTTACGTGATGTTTAACTTAAAGTACATATCTATGAAATGATAATCCTATGGTATATTATTAGGTAGCATCTCATGGTTGAATTAGCCAGAGAAAATGGATTTTTATAAGTTGATTCATTTATTAAATACATAAAGAACATTACTATGTGACCAGCCTGGCTTAGGCATTACAAGTTTCTTTCCTGTACATCTTTCCAGAAATGTTAATAGACTGATGTAAATTATGAATCAACAAGGAGAGAATATAATACGCCACATTTTCCATATAAATGTTATTCCCCTTGCTTCCCTTGGTCTTTGTGGGGTGAATGTAGATAGACACAATTATTCTGTCCTAGGAGGGTGCCCCACTGACCCAGTTTAAGAAAGGCTGAATTAGATCAGCTCATCTCTATACCAGCTGAAAACATGGGGCATGTAAGAAAGTAAAAAATGTAATTAAAATTGAGGCATCAGAAGCAATGTTTTAGATAAAATGCTCATATTTGATTGATAATCATATGAATGATGGAATTATTGCAACCTTGAAAGATGTACATGTGGAATGTTATTTATATGTTAATTTATTGCTTTAGGAACAACCACAAATGTTCAAATATGGCATCTAAATGAAGATGCAGAGTTTTATTTGGTACTTTTTTGATTATAATAATCTGAGCAGATGAGGTTATTTAGTCCTTTTGTAAACATGTAGTGTTGAGTGATAAATCTGAGGTATTTAATTCAATAACAGTTTCTCAAATGCATAATATAATCTGAATACTGGGGGAGAAATAAAAGCACTGACTGTGATAGTTTCTAGAGTGAGGTCAACATAGACATCAGTGAGAAGGCAAATGAAAGGAATAATATCGGGCCTGTGTATAAATAATGCCTGCTAGGAAACGTGCTGAGAGTCACACCTCTTGGGGGGGGAATCAATTGTATAAAAGACATGTCAGTAATACCTTTTCAGAAAACACTGGCATTTTAGCAGCATAATAATGCAACAAAGTACATTTTACTTCTGTTTTGTTGTATTACAGAAAACACTTCTCAATCAAATGTGCAGCCATCACCTGAATTATCCAAATGACATTCATCCCCTCCCGCTGAGCAAACCATGCCACCTTTTAATTCTCTCACCCCATCCCGCTCCCTGTCAAGAATTCTGCCCTGACTTTGCTTACCAATGTATATGTAAATCCTCCTGATTGACCTTCAAGAAATTTAACCAGTGTCTAAAACCTTGTATGCTGCTACTCTGCAAGTGGATCGTCCTTTCTGATCTCCTGATGGATGATCTCAAAGAAGAAAGCTAAATCTGTCTTCTGCTGTCTCTTTTCCAGTGGTCCCCAGTCCCTTCTATGCCTGCATAATCTCACTTATTTTTTAAAATCCACTTCAAGCCTCTTCTCCATGTGCACATCTTTGTGTCTTCTTTCCTGGCACTGCAGAACAGTGGGAAGGTAAACATTGTGCCTGCAGCTGCATCCAACTCCCTTTGCCGTCTTCCCAGGAACTTGACTTGAGCAGCTGTCATCCACTGTAGACTCCATTACACCTTTAACCTCTTTTCCGAGCTTTCGATGTGATACCCACCTGCCCCCTTGGCTTCTCTAATGAGTGTCTCACAGCTCAAGCCTCAGTCCTGGATGGACCAAATCATTGTTCACCTCCTACTGCCACCCAAGTCTGTTCTTTTCCCCGCCCAAACAGTCACCCTGTTGTCCAAATCACAACCCTATAGTCGTCAGTTCTTAATCTTGAACCTGTCTTCCTTTTCCTTTCCACAAACAGTGGCATGCTTTGGTTTGGCATATTAAGTTACTGTAGCTTATGCTCCCGTATTAGCATAGATTCTATAGCATACTATGGCACATACATAATCAGCTACTTGTGTATCTTATTACTGGGGTATAAACTCCCTGAGCTAGAAATAATATGTTAAGTCTGTATTCTCAGCACATAGCCCAATGCCTAGAAAATGATAAGTTCTCAATGCAGGTTTTTTGAGCAAATGGATAATGACCAGTGATGAAAAAAACAGTTAATAATGACTCTTTACGTGAAAAATGATTGAAGGAAAGACATGCATATTCACTCTATGAGGCATAGACACACACACAAAAAAAACCCCAACAGAAGTAGTTATGAACACTATGTGCTTACCCTGTTTAAAATCCATGCCTACATCACCTTAGTTGACTCTGACATCAATTCTCTGAAGTAGGTGCCATTTTTAAGGACACAGACTCATCAGTGGGGAACAGTGGCAGAATTTGAAGGCTAACCCACTTGGGAATTTTAAATTCTTAATAATTGCAGAAAAAACAGGGCTATAAAAAATTCGATTGTCAATTATAACATATGGCCTTGTACTTGGGAAGCAACTGTTTTATAAACAGATCAGCCTAATTTTTTTTATAATAATGTTACCATGTAATATATGACGAAAATGTTACTATAACTCTACAGAAAGAAACACTAAGAAACAGTATATACTTTTTCCCACAGGTCCTCCTATTATCACTGTTGAGCCAGTGGAAACTATCATTAATGCTGGTGGCAAAGTCACCCTGGATTGCCAGGCAACTGGAGAGCCTCATCCAACTGTTACTTGGTCCCGTCAAGGGCACCCTATCACCTGGGATGACCGGATTAGTGTGTTGCCCAACAACTCATTGTATATTGCAGCTGCTCAAAAAGAAGATACTTCTGAATATGAATGTGTTGCTCGTAACTTGATGGGTTCTGTCCTTGTCAGAGTGCCGGTCATAGTCCAAGGTGAGTGTGACCACAGGGATATTTATATTAAACAGTGTTTGGGTCAAGTCAAACCATAAAAATTTTCAGGCATCTTAGTCTGAATCTGATAGGACATTTCTAGATGATGGGCATAGAACAAAAATCACATCCAATTTAAGACTAATGGGACTGAAATAGTGCAGATATTTTTTTGAGAGAGAGGGACAGTGAGAAAGAGAGAGAGAGAGAGAGATAAAGAGAGAATCAATTTTGTTTAGTTTGTCTTGTGACTTTTGTTGCTCCAACACTTCGTTGTGTACATGGTGCTGGGGTTCGAACTCACATCCTCGCACATGCCAGGCAAGCGCCATAACCGTCGAGTCACCACTCCAGCCCCATGCAGATTATTTTTAAATGCCAAGTTGATTCAAATCCCAAACTAAATTTTTAATTCAAAACTTAGTCAAATATATGCTCCAAAATCAATATCAATCATAGATATTTCTTTAAAGAATGATATATACTCAAAAGGTTAACAGTATGTAAACATCCTGGTCTCTAATTCTTCCAGCAGCCATGTCCATGTTAAGTCAGGCTCCGACCTGAGAAAGAACGCTAATTAACTGAACTTCTCTCGCTCCCAGATGTTAGTTTTACCTTAAAGAAAAGCTTCCATAAACCCTTCCTGAACGATCATAGGTTCAGCCGTATACCCCATACACAACTTAAATGAAGTCTGATTTCCAATTTTGCATGTAAAAATGCTGAGAGCAGGTGTAATGTTTAATTGCAGTTCATGGAGGATTTTCCCCATGGTCTGCCTGGCGACCCTGCAGTGTCACCTGTGGAAAAGGCATCCAGAAGAGGAGTCGACTGTGCAACAACCCCTTTCCAGCCAATGGTGGGAAGTTGTGCCAAGGATCAGATTCAGAAATGAGAAATTGTCAAAGTAGGCCATGTCCAGGTACAGTTCCGCATTCAGTTGATAGGCGTGGGCTTCATGAATATCATTCCGTTCCCTGCCTGCAGACTGCCTTGGTGTTAGTACTTTCAGTTGAAATGCAACTCATGACATAATGGTTCACCTTTGTGCAGTGGATGGTCACTGGTCAGAATGGAGTCTCTGGGAAGAATGCACCAAGAACTGTGGACGTGGCAACCGAACCAGGACCAGAACCTGCAATAATCCATCAGCTCAGCATGGTGGGCGTCCATGTGAGGGCAACGCCGTGGAAGTAATCATGTGCAACATTAAGCCTTGCCCAGGTAGGAGTCCACCAGCAATATTAGGAGAAGCAAAACTTTCATTTTTAATTCCTATAAAAGCATTATCATGACCTTTTTGTGAAAAGATGTTCTGATCTCCGCCTATGAGAACAAGTTCATCTTCTGTGTTCTTGGTTCTGGTTCATGAATAAATTGAGAAGGACATTAATCAATGTTAAGTAAAATACCTGATTTAATGGAACATAAGAAAAAGACTACACTGTGGTGTATTTTTAATCATGTAGAGAAAATGTAAATATTTACAAAGTCATAAAAAGTTGGAGGTGATGAGGACTTTGGGTGGCATCTAATCCAGCCATCTATTTTAGGTCAGAATAAAAAGAAAGCCTTTCTTGGAAGCACGACACTGGAGAGGGGTAAAATACTAGTAACTAGCATTCACTAATACCCAGCTCATGATAGACCAATAATAGGTGCTTTATGTGTGTGCTGTTATTGACTTGGTATTTCAGGGCTCTTTGATTATAGTGACAGAAATCAAACAAACTTTAGTAGAAAACTCTACTTTCAGGTATGATTGAATGCAAAGACTTGGCCAATGTTTTTATTCGTGTGTTTTCCATCTCTCCTCTCTTTGGCTTTATTCTCCATACACTCTTTCCACGTGTTATGACTGTGGGCAGCAACTGCCTCACAGAGTCCTTGAAATCTAAGGACTCAAAAAGAGTTCTTCAGTCTCAATTCATATCAGCATTGGAGGAAGGAGTCTGTTTGTGACTGATTTTATTACATGCTCCTGTCTGAACTCACCTGAGTTCAGAAGGATATTCTAACAGCTCGGTGACATGGCCATCCACCCAATATCCTCCACCTTGTCTGAAAGCCAGAAAGAAATCACATGAAAGAGAGGAAAGGCTGTTTACTCATTCATTCACCTAGTAGCTATTTATTTATTGAGCAGCTTTTATGTGTTTAAGGTCCTGTTCTAATAGCTAGAATTAGAGCTATAAGTAGGTAATATCACTCAAATATTGAAAACATACTGAATAAACTCAAAGAGTTGAAGGGAGCACAATACACTTTAGCTGGAATGATCAAAAGGGATATGGACAATCGAAAAGGTACAAAGTATCCACTGCTTTGGGTAACGCCTTCTATCATGCCAATGAGAAAGGATTCAGAAAATAATGTGAAGCAATTAATTAAGAATACAAAGCTAGTAAAAAGTGAATCACCCACCATTTCATACAACTATCATGCACCAATAAAAAAAAATGGGGAAAAAATGAAGCAAGGGTGTGAGTTCAGGTTGATTTAATTAGCAAGCCTATCAGGGGGATCCTGGGTATCTTGCTTTGCAGTTCAAAACTTCCATTAGATTTTTTTTAAACTGGTTTTTATTAGTGCATTATAGTTTTACATAATGTTGGGATTAGTTGTCACATACTCCTAGATGCGCACAAGTCAGCAATACGATTAGATTTTAAAAATAAAACACTGCCCTGAAATCTTAAAGAAAATGAACCAAAACCAACGATTTGTTTTGGTCTTGAAGAATTAAAAAGCTAACTATAATAGCTTTATGTTATAAAGTAAAAAAATCCAGAAATGCCTGATTTGAGAAATTTCTGTGCTGTTTGTCAGCCATGTCTATATAATGAAAAACTAAATGATATTAATAAATGTACTAAAATAAAGGTCAGCTTTTTCTCTTCATGTTGAATAACTATTTGCTTACTGTCCATCTGTGAATTTATTTCCAATGATGTCAAACTTAAAGTTCCAAGAACAGCACAAAGAACTTCTATATTACCTTTACCCAGACTCACGAACTGTGTGTGTTTTCCTTACACAATGACCCTGTTCTCTTCCATAGGCACAGGAAAGTTATCAAACTTGGGAAATGTTAACATGGATGCAATATTTAATCTCATTATCTCTTGCTATTATCCAGTCCACAGCCCATATTCTAATATTGCCCATTGTTCCAGGAAATTCTTTATCAGTCTTTTCTTCTTGTTCCCACTCCAAGATCCAATCCAGGATCATACTTTTTATCTGTCTTGTCTCTTTAGTCATTTTTTTACTGGAAGAATTCCTCTCATTGTCTGTAATGACCTTGATAATTTTGAAGTATACAGGCTAACTATCATTATCATTATTATTATTCATTATTATTCTGCAATAGTAGGGATTGAACCTGAAGTGTTTTTTTTTAAAGAGAGAGGGACAGTGAGAGAGAGAGAGAGAGAGAGAATCAATTTTTATTTGTTTTTCCTGTGGCTTTTGTTGCTCCAAGACTCCCTTGTGTACGTGGTGCTGGGGTTTAAACTTGCGTACTCAGGCATGCCAGGCAGGCGCCGCGACCGCTGAGCCACCGCTCCAGCCCCTGAATCTAAGAGTTTTAGCTTGGATTTCTCTGATATTTCCCCACAACTACATTTTGGCAAGGACACCCCAGAGGTAGTTTTGTGTCCTTCTCTGTGCATCATTTTGGAAGGCACAGATGTCAGTTTGTCCTGGCTGGCTGGCTTTGTTCCCTTGTTTAAGGTGGTGTCTGGATTATACAGTTAATCATTTTTTATAACTATCAAGTATTTTAGGGAAACGTTGAGACCTTATAAACATCTCATAATCTCCCATCCACTAGTTTTAGCATCCATTTGTGATTCTTGGAGTCGTCATTATTACTGTGATCTGGGGAAAAGAGCGGTTTTCTAACTCCATCACGCCTTCTTCACCTGTTGTCGACTTTCTACTGAAAAGAGCTTTCTGCTTGTTTTTCCTCTATTTCTTGATTTATATCAGAAGGACTCAGGTACTATCCAATAATATGCTCATATACTCAGTGATTTATTATACACTCTTACCATTTTTTATTGAGAGGCTCAAAATATCCTGTTTGTTTAGTGGGGGTAAACCTTCTCAGGTTAGATTCAGTGTTCTTTTGAAAAATGTTCTCATGATTCTTGGAGTACTTCCTTAGTTTCTGGTACAAACAGATATTTCAGACTAATCTTGGGTGTTTTTGTCCCAGTTGGAAGAGTAAATTTTTTTTTTTTTTTTTTAGAAAACTGCAATAGTTTTAAACTGCCATCTTCTCTCTAAAAAAGATTGATATCATCTGGGTGGCCCATCCTGCCATTTGAAAATCACTGTCATTATATATATATATATATATATATATATATATATATATATATATATATATATATATATATATATATATAGATTCTATATTTATGTATCTGCTCTTTTTTTAAAGAATGAGCATATTTTCAAGTGTCTTCCTGAACACAGTTGAGTTGAGAGCTTTGAATGGCGATTGTAAAAGCTCATGACTCGCGCTTTGATAGGCCTTACCGTATGTCCTACACTCTTCCAATCACTTTGTATTTATAAACTCATCATTCCTCACCCCACCCTAATGAGGTAAGCTTACCATACTGAAGATGGTGAAACTAGGCAGACCACAGCCAAGTCACAGCCAATAAGGGCAGAATGATCCTCAGACCCCAGGTGTCTGCTCCTGAGTTCTGGGCTCAACTGCTCTTCATAATCAGGATTATAATCAAGTGTAACAACAACTTCAGTTATTATATTTTGCATTTTTCTTAGACAATAATTCCCCTTGAGTTGTATTCTGTTGGTTGGTTGTTTTGGGTTTTTGATATCCAGGTTATGTGGTCTTTCATGCCTTGTCTAATTTATTTTATCTTTCCATTCCTATAAAAGAAACATTACAGCCCTACCACATTTTATGTCATGAAGGTCAATTCTGGTTAGAGCTTTATGTATTGACTAAAAATAAAAAAATAAGAAGGTCCTCACGTGAAAACCTCTGGTTACATATAGTAGAAACCCAACAGATACTAAATGATAAATGTTACCCATCTATAATCTTCCAATAACAAAGTCCATCTATACTGTATGGTATCATATTGTCAGAGGTTTGGCTTTGGTTAACAAATAGCCTTGAAAATAGAATATGGCACAATAATTGGAACTGTAGAGTTTCTGAAATCAAAGCCCATTCATGAAAGTTATGAGCATCTACAATTTAATTTAATAGCGCAATCATTTTGAGCAATATCTGCAACATGTTAAAAGACTTTTTCTTTTAGATTTAGTCAGTACTTCCTTGGTACAAAATTATGTTGACTAAAATAGAATTGTGTGACTATCTTTGCAGCATGAACAGTCAACTCAATAAAAAATCAATTAATTATGAAGAAATGCAAGATATGTTTTAAATATTAAACAAAGAAGATGAATGATGACCTCATTACTCATTACTTTCAATTTATTATTTTGGTATCTCATAGGTTGTGTTTAGAGGGTATTTAAATGAAGACATTAATGCCCCAAGTCTAGCTCACATCTTGGTTAAATGGGTAACCAAAGAAACATATTTTATGAGTCCTATATCTAGAAAGTTGTCTTAAGCAAAAATATGACCTGAGGCTGACTTCTCTATATAAGAAGCCATAGTGCTGATTCTCAGCCCTTGCACCTGGTAGGAAGCATACAGTGGCTCCAGTCTTGTGGTCAGATGCTGTAATATGTTAGTTACCAAAAGGAAAGCCTTGATGTTCCTCCTTGGAAACTACCAGTCAGATTTTTTTTTCTGTTGTTAAGCAGCAGGTGAGTGTGTTATTCAGAGCTTTTCATTCATGAACATTATGTAATGGAGAAAATTTTCCAAAGAGTTATAACTGTTCACGTCACATGTTGAATGATTCCAGTACATGTGTGAGTAGGAAGCTGACCCAGGCTTAAAGATGTGGTGTCATCACAGTCTGGGGTCCAGATTATCACTGTTGAAATACTCAGAGTATCTAGAACAGCATCTAGACTTGTTGTACATACTTGCTTCTAAACTTCTACTTTATTCCACTTTCCCTACAGCACCAAGAGTAGACAAATACTTAGCGTGGGTTTAAACACTCAGGTTGTATTTATATGTGGTAGCTTGATTAAATTTAATTTTAATAAAATATCCCCCTTTGGATAATTTTAAGCATTTATTTTGGCATGAGGTAGGCCTTCCTTCTGAATTTCCCTAGACTACAAATTCCTCCGAAATTCTAACCAGAAGGAGAAAAGAATATCAGCTGCTATGTTTCTTTTGGTTCAATTTCAGTTATTTTAGATTATAAGCTAATCGACTCATTACTGAATCAACCTATTTGTATAATTTTAGTTTTTTAAAACGAACATCATTCTGCAACTTGAAACTCTATCTCTTGGGGTGTTTGTAGTTCACGGAGCATGGAGTTCTTGGCAACCCTGGGGCGCATGCAGCGAAAGTTGTGGGAAAGGCACCCAGACGAGAATGAGGCTTTGTAATGAGCCTCCACCCGCGTTTGGTGGGTCCTACTGCGATGGCGCAGAAACACAGATGCAACTTTGCAATGAAAGACACTGTCCAGGTGAGAGGAATGCGCCGCTCATACCTTAAATCAGTGAGCATCTCTTTTAGGTAGCACGCCAATGAGAATCTATTCCATTCTGTCCTCGCAAGGACCTCGCTCAACCTAACTTGCCCTGGGTCGAACCTCATCTCCTTGTAGCCTGTACCTGTTTCAATAGTAACCAAGCACATGTGTGTTTCTCTTAATCCAGTTGATGGCAAGTGGGCGACTTGGGCCAGCTGGAGTGCCTGTACCGTGTCCTGTGGAGGGGGCGCCAGACAGAGAACAAGAGACTGCTCTGACCCTGTGCCCCAGTTCGGAGGAAGCAAATGTGAAGGGAGTGATATCCAGAGTGATTTTTGCAATAGTGACCCTTGTCCAAGTGAGTGTTGGAAATAGTGAGTCAATATTATACTTTCTTAAAGTTTCATTATGCCCTTCAGCCCTTAGAGTTGCAAATGTAATACTTGGTCTTGCAGCCTTTGGTTTAGGATGTCAGAATGTTGTGTGGTTACTGTTCCCTGAATATTACAGCCTTAACACACTAAGAGCAGAGACCCTGTCTCATTCAGATCTTCCAGTTCCTGGGATACTTTAAGTACAACAGACAATAAATATATGTTACGTGGAATCACAGAATCACTAGAAGATATTCCCAATTTGTAGTCGAAGCAATAGCCAAGCCATCTGCCTTTGGAAGTTGCCCATGCATAGATTTGTGTGCTTCTTTTTATTTCCTGGAGAGAGACTTTTCCATATGTTTTGGATGAATGTCATTGTTTAACGTGTCTCTTCGTGAGAGCTCTGTTTTTATGTCAAATTATTCCATATTGTAGCCCATGGTAACTGGAGTCCTTGGAGTGGCTGGGGAATGTGCAGCCGGACCTGTAATGGAGGGCAGACGAGGCGGTACCGCACCTGTGACAACCCTCGTCCCTCCAATGGAGGAAGAGCATGTGTGGGGCCAGACACGCAGCTCCAGCGGTGCAACACTGACATGTGTCCTGGTGAGCTCCTTGACTCTTGGCAGTGGAATGAATAGTGCATTCTGTTTAGCACTCATGATTGCAGCTCCGTCATTCAAACCAAAGTTGAATAGGCAGGGCACCCTAGCTGTAGACTGAATACCAGCTCGTTAACACTGATCATTCCGTTCTTGTTCTCAGTGGATGGAAATTGGGGAAACTGGCATAGCTGGAGCCATTGTTCTGCCTCTTGTGGAGGAGGTGAAAAAACTCGGAAGCGTCTCTGTGACAGTCCAGTTCCATCTAAAGGTGGTCGTTCCTGTCCAGGAGATGCTACTCAGGTGTCCAGATGCAATATACAAGCATGTCCAGGTAAGCAACTAGATTGGACTTTGGTGGGACCATTGATAGCAATTTCATGAAAATCAGAAACAGGTGCCACACCAGACCTACAGTTTACAAAACATAGGCAATTCTGGAAGGAACAATTAGAAAAAAGTGTGCTTTCTTCCCTACCAGTGCCAGGTTTTGGCCTCTACCTGCCTCCTTCCAGGCTTCTTTATAAAAGGCTAGAGTTTGCACAGACTAAATGACAGTACTAGGTTTGACAGTGAGGCAGAGTGAGGAAACTTCTCTAAGTTTACTGAAAATCAAGAAGGCCCATTTGGCAGAGTCAGAGCGAATTATAAACTAAGTGAGAGTGGGTTACATAAAAAGATCTGTAGGACCGAGGCAAGCTAAGAGAGAAAGTGCCCACCAGTCAGCAGGCCAGCATACCGCTCCACATCTCAGATGGTCACCAAGGGCTTGGAGGCTCCTTCCTGAGCATGGCGACGGTTTTGGTTTCACATGATGCCTTTTTGTGGCTCAGTCTCTGATAGCAACAGGGAAATCCAGATAGTGGTGTACAGAGTCCAGCAGAGGTTTCATGGACCAATCTAGGTCAGAGCTAGGAGACATCTATTGAGTGCAGGGTCTCAACTTCCTCTGTAAGACTAGAGAACCAGGGTCAAAATTGGAGGCCATGGTTACCATTGACCCAGAGAGCCAAGTGAATCACCAGTCCTGTTCCCTGTCATTCCCTTTGAGTCCGACCAAGGATAAGATCCAAGCTGGCCTGACAGGTGCTGACTGCCCTGCTCTTCACTTTCCTGCCTCATCTTTCTGCAAAGTCCCCATTTCTCCCTATGCTCTCTGTCCATTTTAGTTTCTCAGAAGTAGCAAGTCTCTGCCCCCTCCAAAAGGTGACACGAGCTATCTCCTGTATCTCCAAACTCTTTCTCCTGTGCTCCCTGCATTATTTAAGACATAAACTTTCTTTCGATCTCCACTAAGGAAGCATTTTTCTCCCTTCTCAGACCTCCCTGAGTTGGAGATACAACATAGGCAGTAATTTCGACTTCACATTTATTTAAGGAATTCCAGTTAATGCCTGTCTCCCCATTTCAGACATGCACTCTGTGAAAGCAGGCATCCTTCTTTTCCCCTTTCATTTTGCCCTCAATACTTGTTGACCAAATTAATGAAGTCCAGAACATGAAGACTGAATCAACAAGATGTTTTCTGTCATGATTAATCAAAGTAATACAATTGAAGATGGTGGAGCCCATTATTTACCAATTTTTCTGAAAGTGAAGTTGAACACAATTGTATTTAGAAAAGTGTATCTAAAATACTTGGTGATTGGGACTGGAGTGGCTGCTCAGTGGTTGGAGCACTTGCCTGGCATGTGTGAAGCCCCAGTACCACATACACAACTAAGTGTTGGAGAAACAAAGGCCAGATGAAAAAATAAATAAAATTAATTCTCTCTTTCTTTCTTTCTCTCTTTAAAAAATAAATAAAATAAATTACCTGGTGATTGCTTTAAAGTGTATTCTATTAATAGACATCATGTAATGAATATTTATGAACTTCATTACCATACCAGGTTTTTTTTTCCCAATGTATTTCCCTCTCTTGACAGAGCATGGGATTTACCTTAAAAAAATCCATAAATCATCTACTTTGTGCTAGTAATCAATGATTTTGTTGAACAATGGAAAGTACACATGAAGAAAAAGAACAACAACGTAGGCTTTGATGCCAAGCAGATAATGTGTTTTGAATCCTGACTTTCAAGCTTTGTAATGATGGAAAACTTACTTGGTATCTTAGAACCTTATTCTCCTAACCTTCAAACTGGCTATTTAAAGCTACCTTATAAAAAAAAAAAAAAAGCTGCCTTATGGGACTGTAGATAGAATCAAAAGAGTCCACACATTTAAGTGTTTATTTTCGTGCATGACCTGCTCAGTAAACTCTTGTTATTATCACCATTTCCTCACAATCAATAAACACTTATTTTATTTTGCTTGTCAGACTGGACGTTGATTGTGTTTTTTGGCTTAGGAATTAATGCTATGATGTTCATAGGTTGAAAAGATCCTAGATTTATGGGGGATTATGAGTGTTACATGGAAGTAGGATGTTTTAAAACTTATTCATTTCTCTTTTGAACTCAGGTGTCATATGACCTCTTTGATGTTTGAGAAACGATTTGTAGCATCTCTGAATTGGCCTTCTTTCCTCTCGTGTCATGTTGATGAAATTACTTCCTTATCCAGGAATGTTTTTAATTCCCCCAACAGGTGGGCCCCAGAGAGCCAGAGGAAGTGTTATTGGAAATATTAATGATGTTGAATTTGGAATTGCTTTCCTTAACGCCACAATAACAGACAGCCCCAACTCTGATACTAGAATAATACAAGCCAAAATTACCAATGTGCCTCGCAGTCTTGGTAAGTCTTTCTCTTATAAAGGTTTTTCATATACTTCTTTTTTAAACATACATTATGGGCTAGAGTGGTGGCTCAGTGATTGGAGTGCTTGCCTGGCATGCACAAGGACCCAGGGTCAAACCCCAGGACCATGTACACAACTAAATGTCAGAGAAAAAAGGCCAGATGAAAAAATAAATAAAATTGATTCTCTCTTTCTGTCTCTCTTCCTCTCTCCCTCTTTCTTTAAAAAAAAAGTTTAAAATACATTATCCCTTATCCTATCATTTTCACTTAAAGTTTCTAGAGGATGCCACCACCAAATCATTAGTATAATAGAGAGATTTGAATCCTATGCCAATGGTGAGGTACTAGAGCATATTTTGTGTTATTTAGCATTGTTTAGTATCATCCTTGTGAATAAATGGCTATGAAAACAATAAATAATTAACAGTTATTATTTCCTTTGTCACCATATGTATCTTTTTTCCTTAGGTCCAGCCATGAGAAAGATAGTTTCTATCCTAAATCCCATTTATTGGACAACAGCAAAGGAAGTAGGAGAAGCAGTCAATGGCTTTACCCTCACCAATGCAGTCTTCAAAAGAGAAACCCAGGTGGAATTTGCAACTGGTTGGTGTTGACTGAACTTAATATTCTATTGCTATAAAAAGTGATTATCATAAAGATTGGTGGCTAAGAAAAATACATGTTTCTATAGAGAATCATTACAAAGTTTTTAATGCAATCTTATAAATAATATAAATGCAATTTTGTATTTTATGTAAATAAATATTGTCATAAGTAAGGTCTATAAGAGACAAGGATTCTCAGACAGTATTGTAATTTTTATACCTCAAAAATCCCAAGATTCAATTAGAATATCTCAGGTGATATTTTTTTTTTTTTTTTTTTTTTTTTTGGTACTAGGGTTTGGACCCAGAGGCACTTAACCACTGATTCATATCCCCAGTACTTTTTATTTTTTATTTTGAGACAAGGTCTCACTAAATTGCTTAGAGCCTGGCAAGTTGCTGAGCTGGTCTCAGACTGTGATCCTCCTGTCTCAGCCTCCTGAGTTGCTGGGATTACAGGCATGTGCCACCAAGCCCACTTACAGTGATTCTTTATCGAAAAGATGAAAACAAAACCCAGCGAATCTAAAGGCGTTTTGCTCTATCCCTAGTCTTAAATAGTATGTGTTAGCTCTTCACGCCCTTTCCATGGTCACACAGGTTTTTATAGAGCCCCATTTCAAGCCTTTTCAAGTTGGTCCCAGCCTCGATGGCAGGGACCTTTATGGAAGAAGGTTTTTAATCTTTAATCGGCATTTAGGCAGCCCAGAAGACAAGCGGGCCTTTCCGTGGCCATCTGCTTACTAAGATACCGAATTGCTGGAGAGCACAAAACCCTACGCCAGACTTGTGATCCATGCCATTTGGTCTGGCGAAGCTGCCCACCCGTTCTCACGGGCAGCCCATTTTGTAGAAGTGCTTTGCAATCGCCCAGGAGCGTACAGCAGAGAGTGCTTCACCTAATCAGTGCTACGTCTTTGCCACACACTTCATTCAGGAAACCTGACTTTACTTGGGAGGCCGAGTGCCAGTTTCATTGTCTTTATGTCTTCACGTTTGGGCTAGAGCAGCACAGTGAACTGTTCTGTTAGGTAAATCTGCGCTGTGCTCACACAAGCCATGTGTGTTTGGCTGCAAGAACAGATGCATTGTAATTCCCAGGAGAAATCTTGCGGATGACTCACGTTGCCCGGGGTTTGGATTCCGATGGTGCCTTGCTGCTGGACATCGTGGTCAGTGGCTACGTCCTGCAGCTTCCGTCACCTGCTGAAGTCAACGTAAAGGTAACATGCCAAGATAACTTTTCTTTGTTGTTCGTTAGAGTCTCAGTCGGAGATCCACAGAAAAAGCAGAGGACTTGTGTCCTTTCCCTTGCTCGCTTTGGAGAGTAAATGTCCAAA
Organism: Aplodontia rufa; assembly: GCA_004027875.1. Classification (NCBI taxonomy): domain Eukaryota; kingdom Metazoa; phylum Chordata; class Mammalia; order Rodentia; family Aplodontiidae; genus Aplodontia; species Aplodontia rufa. The sequence goes on from PVKS010012245.1 coordinate 17,385, forward strand.
CCACTGAGGTTGTAAATGATTGTCTGGTCTTTGTTTAAAAATCATGAAGAATAAGCGGTTGAAACACAGTGATTTTATTACCCTGCTTATCAGGATCAAGATCACTGCTTTGTTGGTTTAAATCATTTGTTCAATTTCCTTCAGGGAAAGATGATAGTTAATTCTTGCATAAAAGTGTACACCATCTGTTAAAGAATTTCAGAACCTGATGAATGAGAACAATCATGCTTTCACATCTTGCTTTATTCTTGATCTACAACTTTGAGTCTCTTATTATGAAACTATAATGTATGACCATGAATTATGTAATTGATGTAAATATAATTAAAAGGTTGAAACTTAGTTACTTCCGGAACACTACTGTATACTTTTTTTAATTCTCTTTTAGCTCCTAACCCCTTTTTTTTCTCATTTAGCATCTCATAGTATCCGTAAGAAAAATAAAATATAAAGAGCCATAATGATCTTCAAATCCAAATCATTCCTTAGGATTACACAGAGGACTACATTCAGACAGGCCCTGGGCAGCTCTATGCCTATTCAACCCGGCTCTTCACTCTGGATGGGATCAGTGTCCCCTACACATGGAACCACACCGTTTTCTACGATCAGGCACAGGGAAGAATGCCTTTCTTGGTAGAAACGCTCCATGCATCCTCTGTGGAATCTGACTACAACCACTTAGAAGAGACATTGGGTTTCAAAATCCAGGCTTCAATTTCCAAAGGTAATTTGAGTGAAGGAAAGTCCATATCTCTACTCCATCTAGTCCTTTCTAAAAAGGTCAAAATAACTGCATTGACACCATTCAAAATAAAGATCTGAAGGGTTACACCTAAAGCAGTGATACCTGGGCTTTCGTGGGTGTTTTCTATGTTTTGTAAAAGCTGTGGTAAAGGCAGTCCCACAGGAATTCTACTATATTTAGTTTACTAACATACTTCTTCATACTACAGAGTGAAGTTGTAAAAATAAAGTCCATTGGTTATTGTTCTCAATCTTATATTTGTCAAGGAACTTTTAGAAATTTCTGAAACATCTAAAGGGATGTCTTCATTTAAACCACTCAAAAAAAGTTTCCATAGGCTGGAGCGGTGGCTCAGCAGTTATAGCACTTGCCTGGCATACACGAATACGCAGGTTCAAACCCCAGCACCACCTACACAACAAAGTATCTGAGCAATGAAAGCCACATGAAAAACTAAATAAAATTGATTCTGTCTTTCTGTCTCTCACACTGTCCCTCGCTCCTTAAAAAAAAAGTTTCCAGATTTTAAAAGCAGTTTTTAAAAGCTGTACAGCAATAATCTAGATTCCAACAATCATTTCATGTTCCTGGAGGGGGTGTTTTTGAACCACTTTCTGTTTTCCAGTTCTATAACCCTTGATCCAAGCAGCCCCCTGTGATGGGTGGTTTTTTGATGTACTTATTCTGCAGTTTTTCCTTTTCAGTCATAAAAGCCAGCACAGCAATTAGTGTTCATATTCTGTGGGGTCTTGATGCCAAGAGATGCCTGTGTGTGGTTCACTTACAGACACTAAGTGTTTGCAAGCTCTGCACCAAGGCTTCCGCGAGTAGTTAAATGGATTCACATTGACCTTGTGTGGGTTTTACTGTAGGCTAGCATTCCCAAAACAGACCCAAGGAAATTTTAAATAATGCCATTTTGTTTTATCATACTTAGTGAAAGGAAAAAAACCAAAATAACAAAAAAAGCAAAAATTCATTTTTACTGCTTACTCTTGTATCCACCAGTTGTCCCCATGACCATTTTCTCCTTCAACATCTCTCAGAAGTGCTTCATCAAATTTGAGATCATAATCATCTGCCAGTATGACTGCACGATTTTGAGATCAACCTGGCTTTGTGAGTAGCAAGCATGGCCAGTGACACCCACGGCCCCACTCACAGCAGCACCACCGCCTCATGTCACCCTCGCATACATGATCAAGCCACTTGGTCAAAAGAGAAGAGCCACTGAAATGAAGAGTTGCTTTCTCTTCCCAATTATGCCTGTTTCTAATCTAACCCTGTTTCTACTTTTTTTCAATACTCCATCTAAACACAAAAAGGTAACTGGGCAGAAGATATTGATTATAAATGAATTTATACCACCTGAGACCAGAGGAATTAAAATGATTTGGGGGAAGTATAAGTCATGCACTATCTAAGCTGTAGCAACACTAAGGCCTTTGTGGCTCCTCTAAGGGTGTCCTTGGGTGGTCTGAACGTCGTAAGACCTTTAAGGTCCCTTGCTTCCTCAGACACTGTGAGTCCATGAATTACATCTGATATGTGAGCCTTTTGCAGACAATGTTCTCTGAATGTCAAGAATTGTGCATCCGCCATTTGTTTTTGAGTGACCACCAGGGGGCAAGCTTGCATTCTTGGTGACTTAATCAAAAACTTCCAGGATAAGGGAAAAAAACGCAAAAATTGTCAAAGGTGAAGTCTCAGAAAGTTTCATCTGTTGTTATTTGTGATAGAAAAATAATAAGCATCCTGAAAGTAGACTATAAACATATAAGTTATGGCACATATGTATAATGACTTCTTTAATAATCATTGAAATAATTTTCTGGTTTTTTTTTTTAGAGAGAGGGACAGTGAGAGAAAAAGAGAGAGTCAATTTTATTTCATTTTCCACGTGGCTTTCGTTGCGCCGACACTTCATTGTGTACATGGTGCTGGGGTTTGAACCCGTGTCCTTGCACGTGCCAGGCAATTGCCATATCCGCTGAGCCACACTGCTCCAGCCCCTATTGGAATAATTCTTAAGAAACATTTTACTCATTGATTGAACAACTATTTGTTGAGGGCCAACTTTGTAGTAGACACTGTTCTGGGTATTAACAATATAACTATAAACAAGCAACAAGGAGAATGTTCATGACATAATGCTAATTGAAAAGCTGTGTACAGTATGAACCAAACCTGGACTGCCTACATGTGAGTGATTATAAGGAAACCTTTATGTTGGCTAAAAACATGTTTATGTTGGCTAAAAACATGTCTCTTCCTTGTCAATTTTAATAAGGAGTGGGATCAAGGAAGCTGTATTTTTAGTAAACTCTCCAAACAATTTTTATGATTAATAATGATTGGCAATTATTATCCTCTGTATCCTAACTTAATTTTTATTTTTTAAAATATCTTATAATATTGGGATTGAACCCAGGGACTTGTGCATGCTCAAGAGGTCTGCCCCTAAGCCATGCCCCAAGCCCCTAATTTAATTTTTAAAGTTTACATTCATTAAAATGACTGAAAAGAAAAACATCAAAATGCCAACAAATATAGTTTGTTCCAAAGTGATCAGATTATAAGGAATTTTATACTGTTTGAAGTTTCTAATATCAGACATTATTATAATATAAACAAACATTTTGTATTTCCCCTCACTATCTGGAAATGAAAATCATAACTAATACAATTCAAAAGAACACATTTAACTACAATATCAAGAGTAAACAAGAGGAAGATAGTCCATATTTAATCATTACATATTTTAATATGAAAATCCTTGAACAGAGAATAGTAGTCATAAGCCTGAAGCTATATGTAGAATCCTACTGTGATTGAGGGTGGCATTAAGCAATTCAGTAACATTTTGAATAAAACAAAGTACAATCAGATATCAATTTATATGACAGTTCCATTCCTGGGAAATACATTACATATTTAAATCATATGAAAAATGTTTATTATATGGTATGTTCAAAAACTTAGAAGATTACAGCTTTCTCACTTCATGACAGTCTTGCAGAGCAAGGGACAAGTCTTGCAGCATTGTCCCACACATCTTAGTATTATAAAACCAGCCAAGGGACTTCCCTAGGCACTGAATTTTAATAGTCCTTTTATTGTCGAGACAACCAAAGTGTCTCCCAAAAAGCTTCCCAAATGCCACCAAATAGAAGATGAAAACAATTAAGACCAAAAATCTAAAGTTACTATCAGATAATAGCTCGCTAGGTTTATATGACATGATTTTTTTCTATAATTATCTTCTCCACACAGTTCCCTCCACAGTGTACTGGCTAGATTACGGAATGTGTGAATAAATAAATAAATAGAACATAAATTACAATTGCTGCCTGATTCAGTGGTTAAAAGTCAAACAGACTCGCTTCTAAATCTTGCTCCAGTATACGTGAGCGCTTTTATCTTAGACAACTTACATAACCTCATCCTCGAATTCTTCATCTGAAAATCGGGCACTGTGACACCAGGGGAGTTGTGAGATTTAAGTGAAATGAAGCAAGCAGTGAATCCCTGGATAGTCACTTGAACCCCTGCATAGTCACTTAGCACGTGACCCAGACGTTTCTTTTCCATCCGTCCTGTTCCCACTCTCTGGCACATGCAGGAGTTGCATCCTCTTAGGAAAGAGATTCCATCTCACCTGTTATTGTTAGCATTTTCTCTGGATCTAACTTCAATCAATTCTATCACAATATTCCTTTAGCCCCTTGCTTCAACTGCATAGAAAGGAACAACAGTCATATACTGAGCGCTTTAACCTGAGTGCTCAGTCTTGCAAATGGAGAAGATCCACAGAACAAGGGGATTCACATATGGTTCTTATTATGGTTCTTATTTTCATCGGCGCAGATTATTTTAAGTTGCTTGAAAACAGCAAGAATTCCTCCTTCTCAACACAGCAGAGTAGTAACGGCTGGAAGGACGGCCCTTTGCCTGGGGCTGTGCCTGGCGCACACAGTTATCTTGAATTCTTTTTATTTATCGTAGAATGATTTCATTTAATTTTCTTTTGATGGATGTAAACAACCTAAACAAAAACCGTGTTTCCAGCGGCAGCTTGCCAGCAATCTCGGCACAGCGATTAGTTCTTGGTTGAGAGAAAAGAGGTTTCCATTCTTGCTTGCTTCTACCGATTGCGTTTCTCTGTCATACGTTTCGTTGTTGGCGTGTCTTCCAAGGGAAGAATGTACTGGAAAGAAAATGGGTGCTGATACTCTAATAAGTCATTTAACTTTGCTTTCCTTTCTGTGGTAGGAGATCGCAGTAACCAGTGCCCGTCTGGGTTCTCCCTAGACTCGGTTGGACCTTTTTGTGCTGGTAAGTATAGGAATAAATGAAGCATTTTTAATTTTATAAAAATGTCACTAATGGGTAGCATTTGATGGACGTCTATTACCATTTTGCTACATCTTTAATAATCACAGCTGTTCTATAAATGTCCCATTTGACAGCTGAAGGATTTGAGATGTGGAGAATTTAAGCTGCCTAAGATCACTTAGCCTCAGATGGCAGAACAAGATCTGAATTTGAACTCAATTATAAATCCCATGCTCTGTCAAAATGGCCACAATCAACTGTGTCAGGGGTAGTGACCAAGTACAGAGGTGGAGAGAGCAGAGACAGCACTGTACTCCACCTGGCACCTTGCCATGGGTGCCAGATAGACCCAACATGACATCACAGAAACCCTAAACTGCTCAGCCAATGTGTACTGCAGGATTGTGGACTCATGACTAACCACTGAACCAACTTCGCACTACCGTGTCCAAGACAAGAGAATCTCAGATAAATGGACAGCTAGACAAATGGCTTCAGGAACTCAAATTTACAGACTTAATTCTTTTCTTTCACTGATAGGAAATATAATACAATCTAAAGGTAAAAGGGTAGTCTTCAGACTGCCCAGGTTCAAATCCCAGCTGCCTATAATGACCTCTGTGACCTTGGGCAACTTACCTAATGCATTAGTCAACTTTTCATTACTGTGGGAAAATGTCTGAGAAAATCAACTTAAAGGAATAAAGGTTAATTTTGGCTCACAATTTCAGAAAATCCTGTCCTTGGTCACTTCACTCCATTGTTTTTCTGGGCCTAAGGTGAAGCAGACTATCAAGGCTGGAAGGACATGGTAGAGGATAGCAGTTAACATCATGGTAGCTGGGAAGCACACCGAGAAGGAGGGAGAGAGAAAGAGGCCAGGAACAGGACACCCCTAGGGACCTGCTTTCTCAAATTAGGTCCACTTCCTGATGAGGTCAGAGCCGCATGATCCTATCACATCCACAGACTCCACCCTCCACCTCTGAACATTGCTGCATTGGGAAAGCCTTTTTTTTTTTTTTTAATGAGAGAAAGAGAGGGACAGAGAGAGAGAGAGAGAGAATCAATTTTATTTCGTTTTTCATGTGGCTTTTGTTGCTCTGACACTTCATTGTGTACGTGGTGCTGGGGTTCGAACCTGCATCCCTTGCACATGCCAGGCAAGTGTCGTAACCGCTGAGCCACTGCTCCAGCCCAGCACTGTTTCTTTCTTTCTTTCTTTTTTTAAGCTGGAGATGGATAGTGAGAGAAAGAGAGAATCAATTTTATTTAGTTTTTCATATGGTTTTCATTGCTCCGACACTTCATTGTGCATGTGGTGCTAGGGTTTGAACCCACGTCCTCGCACATGCCAGGCAAGCACTGTAACCTCTGAGCCACCACTCCAGCCCTGGGGACAAAGCCTTTTAACACATGAGCCTTTGTGGATGTACAGTTCCACACTATAATACTATAACCTCTTTGTTTTTCAGTTTTGTCATGCAAAATGAATATAGCAATGAAAACACCTTTCTCCTAAGAATGCTCTGAAGAATAAGTTAAAGCTGGCTTTAAAAACAGACATTTAGATCACAGTAAATGATAAATACATTGTAGCTAATATCACTGTGATTTTTAGAGTAAAATATTCACTATTAGCGATAACTTGGAGACCTCAAATTACTTTTTGTTCAGCGATTCATTTTGTGGTACTTAGAGCACTCTCTTATTAAATTTGGTTCAACCCAGTGACTTCTAGAAGCCACTCCTCACTTACTGTGGCAGTGTCTGGAATACTGATGGTATCTGCATACTGATTGCACTGCGCTGTTTCTTCTTTCAGATGAAGATGAATGTACAGCAGGGAATCCCTGCTCCCATACCTGCCACAATGCCATGGGAACCTATTACTGCTCTTGCCCACAGGGCCTCACCATAGCAGCGGATGGAAGAACTTGTCAAGGTACTCCCAAAAAACACATTTAAGCAGTGAACAAGGAATCTTTGACTTAGGAAAGGCATGTAGAGCAATCCGCTTCTTTCCTACTACCTGTGCCCACACCTGGCAATAAATGGGAAGGTCTTCATTGGGTTGAAGAGGTAAGGAAGAGGATTACTGCCCTGGCTCTTTCCTGTGGGCATGCTAAAAGCAACAGTGCCTGGAGTTATACACTCAGGATCTCAGAAACTTTTTTTTATGGGAGAGAGGGAGACAGAGAAACAGAGAGAATCAGTTTTATTTATTTTTTCATCTGGTTTTTGTTTCTCCAACACTGAGTTGCATATGTGGTGCTGGGGTTTGAACCTGGGTCCTCACTCATGCCAGGCAAGCAGTCCAACTCCTGAGCCACCACTGAAACCTAAGAAGGAGCATTGTTCAAGCCAGCTGATTTACAAGTGGTCTGACTGATCAGTTGGATCAATTTGATTTCACACCATGGTGCTGTGAGTTTGTCAGGTGTTTAGCTCCCCTGAAATGACTCAGCCAAAATATCCAGTCTTTCTCGCTCTTTTATATTTCTCAGGTATTATTCCTTGCGTTGCTTTTCTTCTCTCCATTTCACAGCAGGTTCTTAGGTTGGGTTTTCTTTAGCTCACCCCAGTTGAATGAATCCCTCCATTGTAGATATTGATGAGTGTGCCTTGGGTGGACACACCTGCCATGCGGGTCAGGACTGTGACAACACCATTGGATCCTATCGCTGTGTGGTCCATTGTGGAACTGGCTTTCGAAGAACCTCCGATGGGCTGAGTTGTCAAGGTATACAAATGGCTGCTTTTTTCTCTATCTGCATGCTCCTAAGAATTTGACCCCGGTTTGCAACTTTTGAACTCAGAAAATTCCAGGGGAGAGCAGAGAAGGGTCATCAAGCCAGTGAGACTCAGTCCCTCCATATAACTTAAACCAGCATCTCACTGTACATGTTTTATGAGTTGAACTTCTTGATAAGCTCTCATTTAGATGCAGTTCTCCCCAGCTATTTTCAACATTTGTAGCACAGTGGTTTTGAATAACAGCTGCTTGTTAACATTTGGGGAAGTAGGTCATACTGCACAATCTAATAGAATCTAGTCCACAAGACTGGATGAAGACCAGAGTGTTTATTGCAGGATTTTTTATACAGACTTTATTTTTTAGAGAAGTTTTAATTTCAAAGCAAAATTAAGCAGAAAGTACAGGGCTCCTTTATGCCCCCTGACCTCTGTCCCCATATACAATCTTCCCCACTATAAACAGTGATACATTTCTTCTAATTGGTCAACATATATGGACACATCATCATCCACAATCCGTAGCAGATATTAAAGTTCACACTTGTTGTTCATTCAATGGGTTTACACAAATTAGTAATGGTGAAGACCATATGGAGTAGTTTCTCTGCCCTAAAAAATCCATCCCTGCCTCCTTCCTACCCTTGGCCTTTTCCATAGTTTTACCTTTTCCAGAATGCTGTATAGCTGGAGCCCTATGGTATACAGGATCTTCAGTCTGGCTCATTTCACTGAGTAATGTCTTTTCATGGCTTCAGAGCACATTTATTTTATCACGGAATCATGTTCCATTTATGAATGTTCCATAGTTTATTTATGCATTTGCCTATTGAAGGACATCTTGGTTGCTTCCAAGTTTAGGGCACTTATGAATAAAGTTGTTATCAGGATTTTTCACAGAGGCAGAAACAGTGGATCCAAAACTGAAAGTCTATCAATGGTTAAAAAGAATAGATGAAATCTGATTCATCTATACCATGAACCATTGTGTAGACATGGGAAAACCCAAGTGTAGAAAAGTGTGTATAACTTTTGTAGAAAAGATTATGAAACTGGAAACAAGCAAATAGGAAAAAGAAAATGGATTTATATATTTATATATAAAAATATATATTTATTTATAGATTTATATATAAAAATATATTTATATATATATAAGCACATGTAGAAGAGATATGTTGTTATTTATAACATTGTTAATGTTATTCACCTTTGGTAGGCAAGGAGGGTAAAAAGAGATGTGGGAGGAAAGCAGAAGAGGAAAAAGAAGGAAAAAACTACACTAAGAAATCTTTTAAAAGTATTTGATCAAGTTTACACATTTATGTAAATTAACAACTTGTGCCTTTTAAGAGGATAAGCTGAAAGATACCAAATAGAAAACATGTACAAAAAAGAGACGTTCAGCAACCTCAGGTTTTCAAATGTAAAATGCCTAAAAAAAAATGGTAATTTGTTCTTTAAAGGGTTTGGAATTGAACCATAGAGGTGGTGGGAGCTTGAGATTCCTATGATCTTAGAGAGGGGTTGTGTTTCAATGGATTATATCTATGGGTTTGTGAGAATGATAAGAGTAGAGGGGAAGGCCTTAAAAACTACACAAGAGGAGGGAATGATTCACAGGCTATACCCCCATCTTGGTGAGGAAGAAGATGGACTGCAGAGGTCTGAAGTTCAAATGGAGGAACTCCTCTTGAATGGGAGAAGTCTCTTCCTGTGGGACTGGAGGGAAGGAGAAGAGAGGCTGTGCAAGTTCACGGAGTTCAGAGATTTCACACCTGTACTCTGTATTGCACTGTGAGCCAGGTGGTGTTGGAGAAGAATTTGGCAATGAGTGCAGAGGAGGACAGATGTAGTTGCTGCAGTCAGTGAGACACCGAGTGATAAAGATCTGTGTTAAACTAAAAGCAGCAAGAATGGGGAACACAGTCACCTGCAAAAGACCTTGGTGCTTGTTTCTCCCCACCCAAGTCCGTCTCCAGCATTACAAGGCTAATGCTTCCTAGAAACAAGCTTGGAAGCCATGCAGTAAAATACGTAAGGTGGAGGATGTTTCATCAGCATCTCCGAATTGCTATTCAAGAGCCACCTCCACCTTTAAGGACTGTTGAAGAGAGATACCCTCTCCAGCAGTTAATTCTATCAATCATTTCACAGATCAGTCAAGAGCACATTATTAGATTAGTTTTAGAGAAGGTTTTAAACATAATCATTGAGACCATTAAAATGTTCAACATAGGGATAAATTAACTCAGGTTTCCTAACAGCGTGTAATGAACATTTTGTTTTATTTAACAGACATTAATGAATGTCAAGAATCCAGCCCCTGTCACCAGCGCTGTTACAATGCCATAGGAAGTTTTCAATGTGGGTGTGATTCTGGCTATCAGCTCAAAGGCAGAAAATGCCTAGGTAAGGAAAGGGCTTTGAATTCAAAGCAATGACAGCTCTGTAGCGCCTTAATTCTTTCTGACCTAAATGCATATGCTGTGTCTGGGGACTGATTCACATGTAGGACACCAACCACGCATTTTGTGTGTATTTCATGCAAAAAAAAAAAAAAAGTGGAGTCAAATGCTCTTTCATAGGTTTTTTTCCTAATTACATAACCATTTTTTAAACATTTCCCCTACTGAGTTTTTTTTGCAAAACTATAATATATGTACATATATAAATATGTGTCAGTTAACATAATATATATAAATTTTATTTTTCCAGGAGGACAAAGTGGTTGGTATGTCTACCAGCTCTGTGAAGCAATACTTTGTCTTATTATCATTCTCTTTTTTAAATTTATTTTATTCAGAAAATAAATTTATTTGTTGAACAATCAAACATGCTTCTAATGAAATTATATATATATGCTGAAAATTAGATTTACCCCCAAAAGTCCCCCAATTACCCACCCTTATCCCTTCCCCCCTTTCCCAATACATCTCTACAAATGCCTTAGTATCATTCTCTTTTAAAGTGTTTTACAAACTTGGTTGGAGTTAAGCACTTTAATGTTACACAATGATTATGCAATGGACATCCATATTTGTTCATAATTTCCTTAAAACCCAAAAGAATAGTTTCTCTGAAAAGTGGAGGAAATCATTTTCTCAGTCTGCATTCCCTTTGTTCTTTTATCAAGATGTGAATGAGTGTAGACAGAATGTATGCAGTCAAGATCAGCACTGTAAGAACACCCGTGGTAGCTACAAGTGCATTGACCTTTGTCCAAGTGGAATGACCAAGGCAGAAAATGGAACCTGCGTTGGTGAGTGTCTGGCTGTTTTGGTGACTGAAATATTGAGCTCTAAGGTATCAATGTTATGGCTATACCAGGACATGGAGACTTATGACCATTTTAAACTTCTGTCAATTACACATTTGGTTTATATAGTTTTAAAATGCTTGAATTATCTCACATCATTTTTTTAAAAAGAGAAAACAGTGAAAGAGAGAGAGAGAATCAATAGTTTCATTGAGTTTTTCACATGGCTTTCATTGCTCTGACATTTAGTTGTGTACGTGGGTGCTGGGGTTTGAACCTGTGTCCTCGTGCATGCAGGGCAAGCACTGTAACTGCCAAGCCACCGCTCTAGCCTTCTTGCATCACTTAGTATATGTGTTCAGAACTTCATAATGGGGTTAAGAAAGATTACATTTGTAGAGATTTATTAAAAATTCAAAATATGGGGCTGGAGCAGTGGCTCAGCGGTTTGGCACTTGCCCGGCATGTGCAAATACACGGGTTCAAACCCCAGCACCCATGTACACAACTAGGTGTCAGAGCAACGAAAGAAAGCCTTTTGAAAAACTCAATAAAAATTGATTCATCCTCTCTCTCTCTCTCTCTCTCACTGTCCTTCTCTCTTTAAAAAAAAAGATCAAAATATAATTATTTTATAGCTAAATATCCTTAAATGTCAAATCAATGACCAGACAATAAAATAAATTACATTTTGCCTGAAGTTTATTTTTTGTATATCTAATCTGTATCAGCCTACTGAGGTAGCACATATCAAATCAACGTTGAGAAAATAAGATATTTTCCCCTAAGTTTGGTCTTTGTATGCCTATTCTATACCAGCCTACCCAAGTTTGCAGAGCTAGAACCTGCAGGTTTTTAAAAATAAAGCAGTACCATTACTGTCTGTTGGGTTAAATTGGCCTATTCTACTCCCTCCACCAAAAGAGAAAAAAACCTACAAGTCAAGGCAGAATAAAACATAAAAACGATAAAAATAAAATTGCATGCAAGTGCCCAAGAGGGTGATCATATCTAATAGGAATAGCTATCAAAGGTGCCATGGAAGTGATAGAGTTAAATATAGAATTAAATGAAATATTAGTTGGTGGAGATGATTGAAAAAAGCCCTGTACAAGGGCTTTTCTGGATCTAAGGATAGACTGTTAAAAATGCATCTTTCCTTCTTGACCGCTATCAGACCTTGGACAAGTCTTACAATCACAAAGAAATTTCAGTTTAGGTTTCTCAATGTAAAAGCAGAAGTTTTTCTAAGAATCCATTCTGACATATTCATTAATAAAGTTACAATGTGTCTTAGATTTGGTTCAGATTAATTTGATAGTACCAAGGATGAATATAGGTGAAGGAATATTGACCACTTGTTGACAATTATTGAGGTGTATGGAGATTTAATATATCTTTTTTTAAAAAAGTGGTGGATGGGGTGGACAATTATATTTCAAAGACTGTCAGCTCTAACACTATGAATATAGATAAACATTTCCCTTAACTCAAGAGGTGGGCCAACTCAGAGCATCACATATAGTTACATGCAACTGTAAATATTTTTTGAAATAGTGATCTTTTAATTATGTCCAAGATAATTAGTAATGAGGTGAGCTGAAAAATCATAAGACTGTTTAATAAACTATAAAAAAATCTATCTTAGTGTGAATGAAAGTATGGAGATTTATGATTTTGATGGAAGGAAATGAAATTACCCAATCTTGGCAACTGAAGGAATAAATTTAAAATGATTCTGACATCAGCAGCCTGGTTGACTAGGAGGAGTGTTGTTATCATAAATAAGGGAGTAAGGGTAAGACATGGTGCACATGCTGGGTGAAACATGGAATTAGAGATGTCCAGCTGGCAGCTGGAGATATGGGACCATATAGAATCAATGTAGTACAATTGCCAGAAATCAAACAAAGACTGATCACTAGTATAAATAAGATGGCCAGAGGAGGAGGCAGTATAGAAAAGGAGCAAAAGAAAAATCAAAACAAAGTTCAGAATAAATCTCTTTCCACAACAGAGAGCAGGAGGAAGAAAAACAGCCAGGTAATTAAGGGATCTATCTGGGACTAGAACCCAGGTTTTTGGACTCCAAGTCAAATTTTGATATGATCTCAACCTCATGGTAAGAAACAACCTTGGGCAATCCCACAGAGTGTTAATTTTAAATATAATGATCATTGGTTTTAAAAGAGGAAATACTATTACTTTTTATCGCCTCCATGTCTGTAGACATTGATGAATGTAAAGATGGGACCCATCAGTGCAGATATAACCAAATATGTGAGAATACGAGAGGCAGCCATCGATGTGTGTGCCCAAGAGGTTATCGATCTCAAGGAGTTGGAAGATCCTGTATTGGTAAGTTAATTGGAACTCTTATTGAGTCTTAAAGCTACTGATACAGTGACCTAGCCTTGCCAGATACTTAGGACCACTCTCTCTATCCTCACATGCTCTCTTGCTATACTCAATGGTATATAAGTTGATTTAAGTAGTTCATGAAATAATTTGGATACTTTTTCAGAGACTTCATATTGAGTTCAGTTTATGTTGATATTTCAAGTGATAATATATTCACTTACTGAGTGCTTATTAAGCACCACACATATCAAAAGTAAGGTTCTGATATAATTGTCATGACAACTTAATTATCAGGATTATTTCATTATTTCTCTATATGCATTACATAAATGTTTACATAGATGCATTTCAAAAATTATGCAGTATGAAAGTTTAGGTATGAGGGAAATTTTTAAATTGAATTGAGCTGGTAATTATTATTTTATCTACCAAATATTTAATGTTTACTATGTGCCATCCCCTGTGCTAGAAAATATCTCATTCAGTTCTCCCAAATGCATATTTATATCCATCCTAGTTAGAGCCAAATATAAAGGAGACAATAGAAGATATCTCTAAGAAAGTACCTATACTTCTCTAAAACAGTAATGTTTGTAATTAAGAAACAGATCTATCAAACTGTATGCTTCCACATAATATTTAAGTGCCATAAAAAAACTGTAGGCTTTTAAACACTAGCTTCCAGATTCATGCAACTTTTAAAATTCGTTGCTGTGCTGGATGTGATATCACATGCCTGTAATCCCAGAGACTTGGGAGCCTGAGGCAGGAGGATCTCAAGGTCAAGGCCAGCCTCAGTAACTTAGCTAGATCCTGTCTCAAAAAATAAAAAGAGCTGGGGTATGTAGCTCAGTGGTAGAGCACCCCTAGATTAAATACCTGGTATTGCCTATAAGTAAATGAACAATAAAGTAAAATTGGTTGTTTTGTCTATTAAACAATTATATGTCAAATTCAGCCATAAAGACTTGGTTCCATCTTTATGTAATCCCTATATATATCCCACACAGCAAATGTTCAAGCCAATACCATCCTTAGAAACTTTTTTTAAAGAAATGATTTTTAACAGCAGGGACACATAGCATCATTTTAGTCTTCTATTTACATATTGTAACTTATGTATCATTTAACGTCTTGGCCAGCCATGACACTGGCCTATCAAAATGAAATGTCTTTATCTATTCTCTAATTTGACCAGCAGTTGAAGGTCTGACATTGGACCGGCAAACAAAACAATGAAAAAATTAGAACCTTTGTCTTAAATAGACTTAAAGTGTTGATTATAACTTTTGCCTACTAAAATAGTGTTTCAAGCAAAAGATACCTATTTTAACTTGCCTTTTTATGTTGTTTTCTTGCCATTGTGGTAATAAATTTTTAAAAATTTTGCTTTTCATTTCTGGTTTTTATTAGCTTTTCCAATATACAGGAACAGTTCCAAGTACATATTCCATTTTTAACATATAAATAGAAATAAAAACAACTTTTTAAAATTAGCAGACTTAGCCAGGCACAGTAGTGCTTATCTGTAATCCCAGCAACTTGGGAGGCTGAGGCAGGAGGATAACAAGTTCAAAGCCAGCCTCAGCAATTTAGTGAGTTCCTAAGCAACTTAGCAAGACACTGTCTCAAAATATAAAAATAAAAAGGGCTGGGATATTGCTCAGTGGTCAAGCATCCCAGAGTTCATTCGCCAGTACCATTAAAAAGAAAGAAAGAAAGAAAATATTATGGGCTTTGTGAGTGTATGTCTTAGTAAGAAGTGATTCTGTGTCTTTGTTTCCTTCTTTTAACCTTTAGATAAAATGTGCTTGGAAAAATTATTATTTCAAAAAAATACAAAAAATTTAGATGTCTGTAGTTGTACCAATATTCCCACATCTGAAACTTGTAATTGTGTGGAAGATCAGAGGTACTAAGAATCAATATTATAACTAAATACAAACTTGGAATGTGATTTCATTCTTCCTTCTAACAAAAGAATTAAGATCTACTTTAGGGTTTAAACTCAGACTTCTCTGTATTCAAGACCACATTTTCTTATATGACACTTTTTGTTCCTATTGTTAGTGGCTTGATTTGACACATTGTGTCACGTTCATTCCTTCATTTATTCCACAGATATTTATTAAGCACCTCATTTTTGCTAGGTGATGTTCGAGGTTGTGAGGTAACATTATGCAGGGTAGACCAGGTCTCTTGTCCTGTAGGAGTTTACCTTCCATGGGGAGAAAGAAGAATCACAAAATAAATATATAGTGCACTTTCAGAATAGGATAAGCACCCTAAGGAAAAATAAAACAGGGCCAGGAGAAAGAGTGACTCGGGTTAGGTTGTGAAAGTCATCCCAGCAGCCCTTCCGAGGGACTGAATGCAGGAGCGGCCTGCAGGTGGAGGTGTGTCTGAGCAGGTGCATTACAGGCTGAGCGAACAAGGGCAAGGTCCCTCATGGAGGAACGCACTGAGTGTAGCAGGGCACTAAAGGCGGTGCTGTTGGAAGGAGTCGGGCAGAGGGTAAAGAGGCTGTGGTAAAGAGCTGGCCTTCCTTCAAAATCTGATGAGAAAACACAAAGTCTTGAACAGATGGGTAAGGTGACACGATTTACATTTGGAAAGGATCACCCTGCCTGCTGTGTGGAGAGCAAATCAGAAGGCAGACCTGGAGGCTGGAAATGGAGTTCACTTATATAATAAGCAGGCTGGGATTGCAGCTCAGTGGTGGTAGAGTGCTCACCTAGCTTGTGTGCCTTTGGTTCACAATCACCAGCACTGTAATAATAATAATAATTATTATTATTATTATATTGTATTAATTATTATATTATTAATTTATTATTATATTATATTAATTATTATTTTATTATTGTTGTTTTAAAGAAAGAGAGAAAGAGAAAATAAATTTTATTTAGTTTTTCATGTGGCTTTAATTATTCCAAAACTTCATTGTGTACATGGTGCTGGTGTTTGAACCTACATACTTGTGCATGCCAGGCAAGTGCTCTAACCACCAAGCCACTGCTCCAGCCCCCTAGCCCTATAATTATAAAAAAAGAAAAGAAAAGAAAGCTAAAAATCAAAGAAAAAGTAAATAAGAATAAAGGTAGTTACACATTTATAAAAATTATACCTAAACATATATTGAAGTGTTTCCAATGTTGTCAACCAATTAGGAAAATCAGTAATCCATCATAAGGATCTATTTCTCAATAGATAGAAAAAGCACATTACTAGAAAAAAAAGAAAATATACACATTTTATGAAGAAATTTGCTACTGAGACTCATTAATTAACTGGAGTTTCATGAAAATTGTATGAATTTGGGATTCCATGTCCTTTTGCATCTTTGGTCCCAGAGGAAGATATGCAAATTCCATCGGTTTAGCATGTCCCTATCTAGTTGAACTCAGAAAGCTGAGGATAGCGTTTGTAGGATTTAAAATGACGATGCTGCGCATTGCATGGACCTGTGTATGTCAAATTGGCCCAAACTGACTCCACATCCGAGCTGTTTTTTTCTAGTCGAGGATTTGAAACTGAAAATAGTCAGTAGGTCTGGAGGCCACCATAGCTGGAAGTAAGAGGATGGTTTTGCAGAATTAGTGTCAGATCTTCGGAGTCACAGGCTCCAACATGAGTGTTTAAATAAAACTTTTACATGGAAGCCACGTCCAGCGAGAGTCAGAATCCTTCCGTAGTTTCATAGCTCAGTGATTATGCTTTCTCAAAAGTCCACAGTTGTTTAGGAGAAGTGATTGCAATCCTGGCTTTGGAGGGTGACAATGTCTTCAGTTTCTTTCACAGACTGATTCTTTATTCCTGTGTTTTGTGTGTGTGTTTTTTTTCTCTTTTCTATGTATCATGCACACGAGCAGATATTAATGAATGTGAACAAGTGCCTATACCTTGTGCACATCAGTGCTCCAACACCCCTGGCAGCTTCAAGTGTATCTGTCCCCCAGGACAACATGTATTAGGGGACGGGAAATCTTGCGCTGGACTGGAGAGGCTTCCACCCTATGGCACTCAGTACAGTAGCTCTAACCTTGCACGGTTCTCCCCCGTGAGAAACAGCTATCAACCTCAACCGCATTACAGACAGTACTCACATCTCTACAGCTCCTACTCTGAGTATAGAAACAGCAGGACATCTTCCTCCAGGACTAGAAGGACTATTAGGAAACCTTGCCCCGAAGGCTCTGAGGCAAGCCATGACACGTGTGTAGGTAAATGTCGCATTTCCTGGTGGTGGGCTCACTTCCTGACCAGTCAAAGCATGTGTACAGCACCTGTCATTGTTTGGGTGCACTAAATTATGTCTGATCTCAGGTCTGAGGTAACTCAGAGCTTGGGACATTTACTCTGGCACCTAAAACTATTACAGACTTTCTTCAAATAAATGATGTATTTTTATGCATGCAAACTAATAGCTTTTTGTGTTACATTAACAGTTTCTCTGCTTGATTACCCCCAAAAATGTTACTAAGTTTATTGCTATGTAGAAATAAATGTCAGTATATCCAGAATGTGACTTTTTAAGGAATGAGTTGTGTGTGTGTATATATATATATATATATATATATATATATATATATATAGCAGAGTGTGACTTATTGTAGTTACATAATACATCAAGTTATGGCTACTTTAATTGATGCAAAAGCAGTGGATTAAAAGGGAACATTTTAGCTACTCAGTAATTATTCTATACGACAAGCAGTGTCCCATTGAGTGTTGCCCGCACAGTCACCATGAAGTTGCTCAGTTTGATTATTTTGTAGGTTCATCTGTCACTGAAAAGATAAAGTGAACCAGGACAAAATCATGTTGCACCCCTTGTTCTAAAATATAGGCATTCGATAGCTCTTCTAAACTCACAAGTCCGTAATTTCATTAGTGTGCAGAAGTGAAGTGTAATTTCCAGCTTAAGAATGAAGGCCTTGCCTCCAGTCAAGCTATAAACCTTACCATCTGTCGTTCATTTAGCTCGACTTTCTGTGAGTATCCAGTTTGCATGCCATGAGCTAGGCACCAAGGGAAATTAGCAAAGAGAAATTAGCCCCAGTAGTTGTTAGACGGAAAAAGCAAGCAGGGAGGAAAGGGATGGGGGATGCTGGGAGGCAGGGAAGAAGGAACGGCTCCTTCAGTTCCAAACCCACTGTGCCAACTTCATTTTTTTTTTTTTACAATTTTTTCAGTGTTCTACACTTTTCTTACTCTATATTAAATATGCTTTCCCTTAAAGTTTTCTTTTAAACAGTTTAGGATTTCTTCTCCTGATTGCAAGATTTTTTTGTTTTTTTGTTTTTGGGTTTTTTGTTGTTTGTTTCGGTTTTTTTGTTTATTTTTCATTTCTTTTTTCTAAAACCCTTCTCTAAGCCCTGACCTTGCATCATTACCCCTTCAGACATGCTTTCTTGGTCAACCTTAGGTGAACCCCTCTTCTCTCATCCCCTCTGTTCAGTTGGCCCCTCCATCCCTCCGAATACTCCAACCTTTTCCTTCATTCTTTAGGTTGAAGTTTTTCCAGTACTTCTGGGTAGATTTCGCGATGCTCCTGAGGCTACTCTAACAGATGCAGGAACGTCTGCCTCGGGCTTAGCTTCTCAGAGCTGTGGACAGCACCAGTTGCCTAGGCTTCAGACATTAATGCATTAATTAACAATGCTCTGCATTTTATCCTACGTGATCAAATAATACAGAATTGCTAAATGTATGGACTCCTAACCATTTGGGCTGTTGGTCATTTTTCTTACCTACAATGCTAACCCAACTCTTCCTTAGTTAAATTCGTTCCCTCCTTGTCTATTGACAGAATTAACATCTAGCATTGTCTTTCACATTTTCTTCTAACTAATTCTTCTCACTGGAGGGTTATTACCATCCCACTCTCAGCCTTAACTTCCAACAGGCTTTTTTCTTCAGTTGTACCTTCATTCTCCTGCCTAAAAATCTTTGTTTATGCAAATAAATTAACTAAACCACACATACACACTATACTGCATCTAGTTGCCTTCCTCTAATGTATCTGAAGGTGCAAGTCATTTTAAGTAAGTTTCCCTGATTAATAACCCAGTTCTTTCTTTCATCACTAACTCCAGTTCCATCATAGTTGAGTCTTGTGTTTTCCATCTTTGTGTTTAAACTATACCCATATTATGGCGTATCAGAATTTTCTTCCTTAGATAGCCCTCTGCTGTTTGACGCAGCTGCCATTTCAGAGTGAGGTTCAATCTTTAAGAATCCTAAACAAGCCAGGCATGGTGGCACATACCTGTAATGCCAGCGGCTGGTGAGGCTGAGGCAAGAGGATCACGAGTTGAAAGCCAGTCTCAGCAACTTAGCGAGGCCCTGTCTCAAATAAAAATTAAAAAGGACTGGGGAATTGGTTCAGTGGTTAAGTGCCACTGGGTTCAATTCCTGGTTAAAAGGAAGAAGAAAGGAAGGAAGGAAGGGATCCTAAGCAAACTTTTGCAACTAGTCAATTGCTGGATAATTTACATTTATTTGGGGACAATGACTAGGTTTAGACATTTCTTAAAAATGGTGAGTATTTACAGCATTGAGACTAATAAAGAAATTTACACTACAATTGCAGACAACTCTGTAATTATGTAATAAGAGCCACTTATAATAAACACCAAATGCCTTTAATTAACCATCTGGGATAAACACATTACAAAAGATTCACATTATTACTATGGAATCTTGTTAGACTTGAGCTGAAATTTAGCTTTTGAAGGAATGGATTCCAAAGCTTAACAGGAAGAATGAATATTACATTGCTTCTGAGTGCAGAAATCACGGATGGGGACACTTTAAATTCTTGTGTTGAGAGTTTCCCTGTTAACTACTTGGAGTTCAACATAATTTAAATTTCTCTTACAATTTTAGGTTAAAGTAGATTTTAAAGGAAAAAATAATTAGAACTCACACAAGTTATGAAATGAACGCTTTGATTAACTAAAATGATACCAAAAATTGACAAATGTTTGATGAGTATTTGCACTGTTTGAATAATTGCAGTTATTTCTAGAGTATGTATAATATGAAAGACAAATAGAGCCTTTTGCTCTGAATCATCTCCCAGTCTTTTTCTTCTCTTTAGGTCTGCCCTACAGCACATCTGTTCCCATTTCATGTTATGTTCTCTCAGCCCTGTAGCGGTTAGCAAATGCTCAGGGACTGTGAGAAAATTTAATTATAAGTCAAAGCAAAACACAATCAGTACAAGAAATCTTAGACCTCCCAAATCATATCCCTTATGCTAAACACAAATATCAATTAATTTTACATTATCATGTATTCTCACTCTCCTTTTTATTGCTGTGTTCTTGACTTTGTTTAGTAATAGCAGACAACCCCATACAATTTATAACTCACTTTCTGTATATAATTTCATATGAACCTTCTAACAAACTTTGAGATAGAGTAGGTGGTCTTAGTGTTTTCCTTTGGCAAGGAACCAACTGAGATCTTGAGACGTTACATGACCTTCTGAAGGTAGCATAAAAATGTATGTGGAGTTTTCTCCTGTGCTTTATAATTTTATGAAAAGTTTGGTGAATATTTCACAAAATTGAAAATATTTCCATTTGATTATATCCGCATATGGGTAAGCTATGCATGGGTACTGAAGGGAGGGGACACAGAGAGACGGCTAACGTTTAAATAAAATAAAACCCAATAACCATTTTCCACTTAACATTAAGACAAATTTCTGCTTGTAGGTGAATTCCACCATTCTAACAAGAGTTTAGCTCTTTAGTGCTTTAGCATCATATGCAAATCTGTCACCTCTGTCATTTCAGTCTAACTTATTTAACCCATAAAAACTGACCAGTTTGGGGCTTCAGCTTATATTGCTTATAAACATGATGAAGAGATTTTCAGATTTTAAAATAAAGTACAGAATATAGTGTACTATAGAACGTATAAAGCACTGATCATTTTGAAACATAGAAGTATAAAATCACCAAGAAATGTTTCTATACGTGTCACCAACTTGATTGCCATGTTCCATCACAGCTTCTGCCTCCGTTTGACCTGGTTATGCACTCTGCTTTCTGAACAGATATTGATGAATGTCAGCACAGAGACACCTGCCAGCATGCGTGCAAAAATACCATCGGAAGCTATCAGTGCATCTGCCCGCCTGGGTATCAACTCATGCTCAATGGGAAGACATGCCAAGGTGAGGACTGCTGGATGCTTGTCGCCGTGGCTTGACATAAAACCAGCACAGGAGAACACAAGCACTGTCAGTAATCCTAGTTGCTCCTCCCATCCCCTTCCCATCAGCCAGACTTGCGGTTCAACACGGGGAGAAGCGATCAGAAAGCAGTTAAGTCAGGGAAAATAGTTGTGAAACATTTTTGGTGTGGTCTTAGTTGAAGGAGCAAGAATTCCCAATACGGTTCTTCTTATATAGTTTTTAAAGCATTTTTTCACAATTGAGCTAAGATGGAAGGGAAAACGAGAAGAGTACCTTATATATTTACTGTAGTACAGGGCATTATTTTTATGTCTTTAGTCTCATTCGACTTATTTTTAGAGCAATTAGTGGGTAATGGATTAAATAACCCATTCATTCTTCCAGTCTACAAATGATATGAGACAATTATGTGCTGGCATTGCTAATGCAAAAGTTTTAAACAAATGGGTAAGACACAGTCCTCCCTAGAATATCTTAAGAGTCTAGTGGAGACAGATAGTAATCAAATCAAAGTACTAATTTATAGATTCTGTGACAGAGTTGGGGACAAGTTATAGAAAAACTTGTTGTATATTGTATTATAACACATTTAAATTAAAAAGAAGAGGGGCTAGAGCAGTGGCTCAGAGGTTGGAGCAGTTGCTTGGCATGCGCAAAGACCTGGGTTCAAACCCTGGCACCACATACACAACTGAGTGTCAGAGAACAAAGAAACAAAGGCAAGATGAAAAAATAAAGTTGATTCTGTCTTTCCTATCCCTCACTCTCTCCCTTTATTAAAAAAATAGAATTTGAATGACTTGAAAATCTCTAAGATTGAACAAATTTTATTGCTGATTTGTGTGCATCTAGGAATATGTGACAACTAATCCCATCATTATGTAAAACTATAATGCACTAATAAGAAAAAGCTAATTGAGGGAAAAAAAGAGAACTAAAGATAACATAAAAGCAAATGGGTGTGGCTGTATTCTACTAAAATATAACATTTATAAAAAAAATCTAAGAAATTTATTTTGTGAACAAAATTGAAAAATATTGTGTAAGTCTTAATAAGCTTCTGAATTTTAGTAATTTCTGTCATATATCAACTATATTCCTGGTAAAGTATAGCAGATGAAATCTTCAGAGGAGTACTTTATGAGTAGCAATCAAATTGGGATTGCATTTTCGCTATTAGGAATTGCTGGACATGTTCATGGAACATGTGCTCCTGGAGCAGGACCAGGGTAGGCAATGGCCTCACCTGAGTTACCATGAGCAGCCCCCATCCTATCCTCCCCTCTCACACTTGCTGACAGTCCCCACTTGATACTGTGGGCTTGACAGGAAAATCAATTCAGTGACAACCTTGACTCCCACTCATCAGTCAGGTTAGTAAGTGTCGACCTCATGTAGAATTTTTTGCTGGGATATGGAGTACTAGAATAACATTTCTACTACAGTGATATGGTTTTGCAGAACAACTGTTACTTCTTTTGAGTCAAGGAAATCCTTTGTGCCCGTTGCACAGATAATAATAAAAATGCTCTAAGTGATTATGTGATCCTAAATATCCTTGATCAAATCAAGACCAGAGGTAGGACTTGACTCAGATCTTACATGTCTAGAAGTCCTCCATTCTCCTAGGATGCTGTGAGCACCAGCGACATCGCACTGTGGGAACAGCAGGTGGGAACACTGTCTTTGTCTATGTTGTAGAACGTGTCTAAGTTCTTCAACCCAAGAATATTCCAGAAGGAGTATGTATGCCCAACACTACCACCACACTCCCTATAGGTACACCAGGCCACTAGGAAACAAACAAGGCAGATGCTGCTGGAGAGTTGGAATAACCAAACCAACTGCAAAACCTCTCAGCCACATTTTTTTAAGAGAGAGAGGGACAGAGTGAGTGAGAGAGAAAGAGAATCAACTTTATTTTTTCATCTGGTTTTAATTTCTCTAGCACTATCTTGTACACATTCAAGAGTTTTCTTCTTTACTAAATTTCACCAGATTATTTTTTAATTGCCCTTGTCACTCATTAAGCTCAAAAAGTTTTTCAGCTTTTATTTGTACTACAGTGTACTGTGAACAAATCAGAAACAGGTGTCAGTTGGAATGCTTGCAATTTAAGTGGGTTACATATTTTTGTGGTTTAAAAAAAACATCAGAGAGAACAGTTATGCCTTTTGAAGAAGTCTTTAAAGAATAACTTGGAGTCTTTTATAGGTTTAGAAAGTGAGGTATTTATGGGGAACCAAAGAAGGCTCTTAATCCACATAGGGTTTTTTTTAGTGCTTTATATATTAATGATAGAAATGCCAGTAAGAAAAGGAAACTTAAAGTGACCTCAGCGTGGAATAAGGACAGAAACTCTTGTTAGAAGTGGAAATGTCATTCTGTGAAATGAAAAGCAAAATTTAAAAAGATTGACCAGTTAAGATTTTTTCTGGGGCTGGAGCGGTGGCTTGACGGTTAACGGTGCTTGCCTGGCATGCGCAAGTACACAGGTTCAAACCCCAGCACCACATACACAACCAAGTGTCGGAGCAAAAAAAGCCATGTGAAAAACTCAATAAAAATTGATTCTCTCTGTCTCTTTCTTTCTCTCTCTCTCTCACTGTCCTTATCTCTTTAAAACAAAAAGATTTTTTCTTATGAAGTAGTGAGGAGAAACTAAAAGATACTAATTTTATGCACCACTAATCTAATTCTAAAATTTTAGAAACATTATATTGGCATTGTATTTGAAGTGAATTTCAACTGTCCTTGTTTTATAAAAACTAATCCATAATATTTTTCAAGAATGTGGGGGTTGGAGTAGTAGCTCGGTGGTGGGAGCACTTGCCTGGCATGAGCAAGGGCACAGGTTCAAACCCCAGCACCATTTACACAACTAAGTGTTGGAGAAACAAAGGCCAGAAGAAAAAATACATAATATTGATTCTCTCTTGCTCTATTGCTCTCTTTCACTCACTCTCTCTCTCTCTCTTAAAAAAAAAATAACGTGAAGTACTTAGTTCTGTCATGACAAATATTTTAAGTACGTTTATTCTAAATTATTTTTTTAGGTATCCAAAATCACATGGTTAAGTGCATGCATATCTTCCAAATTTAGCAATATAAAATTTTTTCAGCTCATTATGGGATTCATTTCCAATAGCAATAATATTTATAAGATACTCAGATTTTAATTTCAGTAATACTCTTGATTTAATAAACACTAAACATCACTACATTGTCTATTAACAGAAGACAAGAGCATGATTTCTTTATTTTTTCTGCCTTATTTTTCTGATTTTTCTTTCTTATTGGTGCATTTTAATTATACAGAGTAAGAGGATTCATTGTTACATATTCATACATGCACACAATATCAGAGTATAATTTGGTCAGTTCCATTCTCCAGTGCCTCTCTCCTTTCTTGTTTTTGTTTTTATATTCGATTTTCTGTCTTCTTTTTTTAAGAGCAGTGAGCAGCGGGTCAGAGCTCAGCGAGCAGAGGGAAGGCCAAGGAGGGCCACCTGCCTCCAGGCTCCCTACTGTGCAGGCTTTCTATTGGTGGAAAGCCAGTGTTATTAGGAACGAAGGACAAGCATTCTGTATATTAGATTATGATATTTCTTTATAGATTCACACTCCATCAATGAAAATCTGTAAGTTAGTGACTCTTACCATGCGTACAGACATGTCTCCATGCTGCCATTGTCATGGGCCCCTGAAGCCATGGGCCTCTATATGTCTGGATGTATTCACTACAGAAGTTACAGATAAGTGAAATCTTGAGGATGGGTGTGAGGAGAACGTTTTTTCTTAATTAAGAAATTTAGCTATTGTACAATCAAAAATGCATCCAAAGTAACAATATGATATGCATATATTCTTAAATCAGATTCACCCCCAGATCCCTCCCTATTCTCCCTCCCTTTTTCCTCCCCCGCCTCCCCTCCCTGCTTCTTCCCTCTGCATATCTATGCTTGCCCTAGATTATATGTTGCTGCGCCTTTGCTGGGTCCAATACATGAGGTTGACTACCTTTCGCACAAGCTGTTTAGCTCCAGCCTCTGCAGATGAGTGAGAACATTCAACCCTTGACACTCAACATGATTTCTTCCATCGCCATCCATTGACCTTCAAAGGCTGCAATAGCATTGCTTCTAATTGCTGAGTGAAAGGAAGATACCAGCTAATTGAATTTCTTTCACATTTTCCTGGATGGCTTTTCACTTCATTCTGAGACAAGCTCAGTTGGTCAAGGAGATGAGATCCTTCTGACAGACAGAATCCTAAGTAGAAGCTGGTTCACAGAGATGATAGGCAAGTCCAGTACAAATGCCATTCTGCAGCTACTAGGATGCCTGCTCCTACAAAATGACATAATGGTTCCACATGCGCATTGGTCCCCACCTACTCCATGATAGAAGCACCTTTCATTTCCAGGACCCTCCTCTTGGGAGAACTGACATGGGTTCATTTCCCTGTAGTTATTCCTGTCTGCACACAGAATCTAGGTTTCTTCGACTGCTTAAGGAGGAGGAACACTTGCTAAGGCAGCCAGTTGGCTTAGACTTTGAAATCCTTGGACTTCCTTCACACTTTTTCTAATTAACCTCTAAAGTTTCTTAGCATAAGGTTAAAGAATTGCAAGGGATATGAATTCTTTTATGTAATGTGCTTTAAATATATTTTCATCCAAACCTCAGAGCTGCAGATTAAGTGCCTCAGTTAATGGAGTAAAATTTAACATTTGTGCTCATTGTCACAACAGTCAGATTGGCTGTCATAAAAAAGCCTAAGGTCATTTTTCTGTTGAAACAAAAGTGTTAGTAAGTGTTCCCATGACAGTAAACTCACTTCCAAAATCTAATGTAAGATCGAGGGCTAAGAGTATTGCTTTGTTACCATGAAAAACTTAGGCCCTTCACCATCAGCATGTTTTCTCACCCTTCTTTTGTACCCTGGGGTTAGTGGCAACTTTTATTTTTGTAAAGCAGAAGGTTGTAAAAGAGAAGAAGGGAAAGGAGTTCTCTAGACCATGAGAAATTCTCAGGCAGACTGCTTTTAGAAAGGAGAATTTACGAAATGTGGACATTGATTCCCTGAATTATTTGCCCACTTTCACATTGCTACAAAGCTTTCATGCACCACAGGAGATGCAGATATCCCAGTTTGAAAACCATTGCTCTCAACTTTAAAACCACTGCTCTAAACCTGCTTGAACTTTGGGATCTTAAAATTCCTCAAATATTTTGTAGAACTCTATGGACCCTCTTTCCAGAAAAATCTGCCATCAATCAAAATATTTCCCCCTGCCCTTCATATGTCATGCACAATCATTTTCATTCATGAATTCCCTGATGCTCAAATGTGGACTCCAGATTAAGAATTACAGCTCAAAAACATTCCTTTTCAGAAAGCTCAAAAAATTTATTTTAGCTCTGTTTTAATGTTCCTTAAACATTAGTGGTTTGTTTCTACTGAACAACTTTGTGCAGAAAACTACAAAATAAAGATGGTCTGCCTCTTTCCCCCATGTCGCTACTATAGAAGGGCAAACATCCTCTGCCACCAGGCAAGGATGGCCTCCACGTAGATTCATTGGACTCTGCTCCATTTTTGTCAAATTTGGATAGTGGTTCTTGGGTCATTCATTTCATCCTGTTTTTTTTTAATTTTAATTTTTTATGTTGTCTCTTTCCTCAAGATCAGACTGACTGTACAGTCTCCCTGGAATTTGTTAAATTGACTTCTTTCATTTCTAATACCCTACTTCTCAGGTAACAATTTGAACTTATAAAACAAAACACCATAGAAGGATCCCCTCACATTTTAAAGAGATTCTTCACTCTTCAAAAGTGCTCACAAGTCCTTAAAATCATTAGCTTATTCATAGTGCATTTATGATATTGTTTGGTTTACAAAACTCAAGTGTCCTCTATTTGCCAAATATAAAAGACACCAGAGAGCTCTTAATAGCCTCCTCCTACTTTTATAGCTCTTATTTTTCTTTAATCTTTTCATGTACACCAGGGAACATGATTACTGTTTCATGGTTGAGGCTTCGGAGTGACCATCGAGTTCATTACTGAGGAAGAGTTTAGCCTCCATATTCCAGACAGATACCCCCAATGGCAGCTCTTTGGACCTTCCCTGACCCCTGTTGCTCATGCTGTGTGTTTCTTCCGCTGTCCCTAGATGTGGATGAGTGTCTGGAACAGAATGTGCGGTGTGGGCCAAATCGCATGTGCTTCAACATGAGAGGAAGCTACCAGTGCATCGATACTCCCTGCCCACCCAACTACCAGCGGCATCCTGTTTCGGGGTACGTCTTGCCTTCTTATCCCAAACACTTCTGCACATCCTCCGCCTCTCTCCAATTTAAGCCTGTCTGCACTCATGTTTAGCTTATAGGAAGTCAACAGCCCCAAGGAGGTGTGGGGTGACAGTGTGTACCTTCTTCCATGAATGGGCAAGAAATGAGCTCAGCAGCTGCTGAAACCTGAGCCATCACTTTTGGCTGCCAAGGTTTCCTGGAGCAGCATCCCCAGCACAAAATCACCATGTAACTAACTTCTAGAACTCTACCTCTAAGACAGCAACAGATGGGTGACAGAGCCTGTCTTTCTTTGCAATATCCCAGTTTCCATTTGTGCAGCCTTTTAGCATGTAGAGCACTCCAAAAAGTACCTTGCCTGTGGTTAGGATGACTCGGGAGGATGGAGATGAGCAAGGATGAGTCAGAAGTCTGCCATGATGTTGTCTTGCCCGTGCTTCCTGCTGTCTCGTACAGTCTTTGCTGGATTCTAAATCAACTTCTGGTTTTTTCCTTCCTCATTCAGAAATATTATGCCCTGTCCAGGTACCAAGGTAACAGGCTGCTTGACAACAAATGATAATGTTCAGGCTGGATAGTCCCTGCCAATGAGCAAGTGTTTCTGAAGCCAGCCACTCCCTGGGGCTCACTTTGTTTGCCCTCTTGGTGATGCTGACCAAGTTACTGTAACATCGTTAAGTGTGGTTCACCCACAAACCACCAAAAACCAGTTTGTAATTGATGTTATGGGAATAGGGAAGGAAAGGAGAAAATGAAAATCATAGACTTATGAAATGTCTACAAATGCTCTGACTAAAGAATCCATATCTTCTTAAAATGGTCCTTCATGCTTTGTTTTTTCCTTTCGTGATTTCTTGCAACAATTTGAAAGTCATCATGACTCAAAACACAGTCAGTGTGGGTGCTGGAAAAAGAAAATATAGCTTTTAATCTAGAATAATATGAAAGACAATTACAAAAGGAAGTCTCCTACCCCAGGCCAGGATCCTAATTGGTCTCTGATTATTTTTTGAAAAATAAGCTAAATAAAACCAGTCATAATTCACCAAAAAAGAAAGAAAAATAAGCTAAATATCAATGTACCCTATTTCAGCTTTCAAATGGTATTAGGATAGATGTTATAATTTTAAAAATAGCTTTCTTTTCCTCCCTTGAAAAGAAGTATTTGTTTCCAATATATGTACAGATGCTTTTGTTTCTGAAACGGCCTTGTCATTTTAAAGAAACTACACTTGCAGGGTTGGAGTGGTGGCTCAGCGGTTACAGCACTTGCTTGCATGCATGAGGATGCGGGTTCGAACCCCAGCACCACATACACAACAAAGTATCAGAGCAACGAAAGCCACATGAAAAACTAAATAAAATCAATTTTCTGTCTCTCTCTCTTTAAAAGAAAGAAACTACACTTGGGCTGGGGTGCATCTCAGCAGCAGAGTATGTACTTAGCATCCATGAGGTCCTGGTTCAATCTCCAATGCACACCATCAAAAAAGAAAGTTTTCTTGTAGTGTTCATGCTTACTTCAAGAGCTCAACTGCTTCTGATTTTAATGGAGCAGAGAGATGGCTGCTTGACTCTAGACCATATTCTCTTAGTCATCTGGCATCTGGTTTGGTTTAGTGATAAAGAGCATGGGATGAGCCTTCTTGCTTTTGCAGTCAGACTGTCTCTTGCATTTAATGTCTAAATAGTGTCACGGATCATGGTCACCTGCATCATGCCTTCTCCTGTTTCCAAGCCAGATAACTGTGTGTATTCCATATGTTTATCCTCCTTAGGTTCTGCCTCAAGAACTGTCCACCCAATGATTTGGAATGTGCCTTGAGCCCATATGCCTTGGAATATAAACTTGTCTCCCTCCCATTTGGAATAGCTGCCAATCAAGATTTAATCCGGCTGGTTGCGTACACGCAGGATGGAGTGATGCACCCCAGGACAACTTTCCTCATGCTGGATGAGCAGCAGACTGTTCCGTTTGCCTTAAGGGATGAAAACCTGAAAGGGGTAGTGTACACCACCCGACCCCTTCGAGAGCCAGAGACTTACCGCATGCGGGTTCGAGCCTTATCCTACAGCGCCAATGGGACCATTGAGTATCAGACCACATTCATAGTTTACATAGCTGTCTCTGCCTACCCATACTAAGAAGCTCTCCCAAGCCCCTTCACACATTTAAGCCCCATTAGTCATACAAACAAGCTCCCCGCCCTCCTCTGGGTTGCTGTCCCTCAAACAGTTGCAAACTTGGCAACTTGAAAATGGTGCTATCCTGTTTCGCGTGCCTTCCTTGGTACTGCTGAGGTATTTTCATGATCCCACCATGGCCATACCTTCTAATAGGGTCTAGAAGAGTCCCTCGTTATTTTCTTTATTTATTACACTGGAGCAGTTACTTCCCAAAAATTATTCTGAATATCAAACAGGACATATCAGTGATGTTTACAGAAGTTAAGATAATTTTCCTGAAAACAAAATGAAACAATAACAACTAATTCAAAGTCAGGTGGGTTTTTGAGCACTTGACTAGGTTTAGAATAATAAGACTAGTTGCTCTGTATTCTGATAAAAGCTTACAAAATAATGAAATAATATTTTTAAGTATTGCTACTTTCTAATAGGACTTATACACCTGTTTTCATTTTAAGGGGGGAGGGGGAGAAACACCACATTTTGCAGATACAGTACCACTATCAGAAAGTGTGCTTGATTCCAAATGGTGCTCACCTTGATTGAACATCAAAAACAAGGATATCATTTTTAGTGATTTGTGAAATCATCTGAACCACTTTTGGTAATAGAAAGAAAAATTACTTTTTCCCCAGATGATTGTTCATGGCATGGATCTTCTCTAACATTTTGATCCAACCTTTCAGTTAGCTCCATAACTTTTACACTCCATACATTTTTCTACTATCTATCAGGGAAAGCAATTTTTAAAAATACCAATAGGGCAGGTTTCTTTGTTGTTGTTTTTTTAAAATCTTTTATGTTCAAATTAACATGTTAAACGTCAATACACTGTACAGGATGGTAACAGACTCTGTAAGCAATTGCCAAGATGTATTCTATTTTTATGAAGTGTATATATATTACCTTAGTGTGTATTTTCTATATAATATCTTGATGGACTCTTATAAAATTATTTTATAAAAAAATAATGTTCCAGTAAAATCAGCCTAAATAAATTTTCACATCCTTTTTCTTAACTTTTTTTCAGCACCTGAAATGTGTTTCCTTACAGCTGTAACAGGTAGTAAAGTTTACAGTCATATATATAAATGTGTACACATCAAAACAGCCCTTGAAATAGACAGTATTATTATTGATATTTCTGCCACTAATGAGTACTTTTCTTAAGGGAGGTACAAATAAAAGTACTCATTAGTGGCAGAAATATCCTCCTTTCTCTCTCTTATAACTCTGAGTTAAATGATGTACACTACAGGACAATTTCCTCAGCCATCCAAGCAGTGGCTTTATCTCTAGTGAATCCAACCCCTACCTGCGATATGTATTAAAATGGTGAAGGCCAAATCATGGCCTATGATCGAAGGATTTTCACCTAGAATCATGTTATTCAGAGAACCTTGAACAATGTGTCTAGTTCAGAGTCAGGCAGGTGAGGTGCTCAATTAAGTTTACCGAAGAGCAGTGTATAGAACATTAGTCCAGTAGGAGGAACTTTGAATCAGAAGGGTTCCATACCCAAGCAAGTTTAAGAAACACTGCATCATATGTCCTCCTATAAAAGATTTACTGTGAACACTGGCATTTAAAGGATCTTAAAAACGTAGCAGTAAACAAGTTTAATTTATTGTAAACCAATCTTTTCCAAGGTGTTTAATCATAAAACTTCCCGCTTTAATATTTGGTGTTATCTCACTTAGCACTTGGGGAAATGTTACTGAATTTTAGTCGAGATACCTGCTTTACTCCTCAAACTTTAGCACATTTAATGGCTGGGCACAGTGGCACACACCTGTAATCCCAGCAACTTAGGAGGCTGATGCAGGAAGATCTCAAGTTCAAAGCCAGCCTCAGCAACTTAGCAAGGCCTCAGCAACTTAGTGAGACCCTGTTAAAAAGGGCTGGGATGTGGCTCAGTGGTAAAGCACCCCTGTGTCAAATCCCCAGTACCAAAAAGAAAGAAAAGAAAAGACAGGACACTTAATTATATTCTTTGGTAAACAATTCCTTTGCTCATTTCCTCTGTCCAATATTCTGCAAGCATTGAGGCTGACCAGGCAGTGACCAGATGTTGGCTACTACACAGTCATCAGTAGGAAGAGACTTCTGATTACTGCAGTATTTGATTCGGAAATTCCTACATGGAGCCAGAAGATCCAGCTCAAATCTTAACTTTAATCAAGTACTTCTGACAAAATTTCCTTGAAACTTCTCCAGTGGTGGAGCAGGGTAGGACATGATATTGAGCCTGAGCGCCCTCTTAGGATGACAGGGTGGTGAAGTCCCCCTTTGTAGCATTCAGCATACCTGTGAGGTGCAGCCTCGTCTTGTATGTTGCTACTACAATCTTCCAAACCTGTAAATTCCACAAGTAGCCTAATAGGAAAACTATGGCAGCAAAAGAAAGAACTCCAAAAGAAGGAAACTAAGAGGGCAAATGAGAGCTCCAACAGGTAATATTAGACTCAAATGCATGCAGTCACTTACATGTCCCATAACTGGTGTCATTAGCTGTTTAATCTGCTGTTAACATAATAGAAATATGATCGGTTCCATGGGTCAGCAGCAAACTTTTCCTGTAAATGGGCCAAATCATATGGCCTCTGTTGCTAACAACTCAACTCTGAGGTTTAGTATGGAAACAGCCATAGACAAAACAGAACTGTGTGTCGTAATAAAACTTTATTTACAAAACCAGGCTGAATTTGGCCTATGGGCCACGGTTTACCTCAAATCTATAAAAGGGGTGCAACTGTATTCTTCCTTCACAACTGCTGACTCTAAGCTCGGAGCACAGAGTGGAGGCAATAGCTCTGATGCATTTCAGAGCAGGACGCTACCTCTGCACACGCAATCCTCCTGCATTGCTGTAACCCACTCTGCAGCAACCCAGCCTGAAGGCCTCGCTGCTAGGTTAGCAGTCATGGCCAAGCCCTGTTCTCCTTCCCAAACACACACATGCTCACAGGAACATGCCCTGCAGAGTGAGTCAACAGCATACTTACCAGAGCTGATTATTTTACCTTTCAGTCCATCTGGGTGATCCAAATAGACCAAAGATGTGATGTCCCCAAGAGATGGACAAATGTTTCCAACTGGCTGCTTGACATTTTCATTTATCTCTCGCACAGCTAACTGATTTATATATCCAAAATGTGATTGTCGCAAACCCCATTCACATATCCCCTATTTTCTAGCACCCTTCTAGTTACAAAGGTCATGGGACTCCATTCTGCCCAATAAAATGCAAGCAAAAATCACTTGGTGGGGCATTTGGAAAATAACTTTAAAAGGGATACATGATGTTTGGCCTTTTGCCCATATCCATCTTTCCATGCTCAGAATATGGGTAGAGATGTAGCAACCACCTTGTAACAATGAAGCAACAACTCTGAGGACACAAGCCTACATAATAAGGATAGAGAAAGAAAGAGGGTAGGAAGAGAGGGAGGGTGGAAGAAGAGCCTGGAACCTTCCATGGCCAGCTTGAACCATTTTATCAGCCCTGAGATAATGACCCAAGGAATTCTAGTTGTTTGAGACAATAAACTATTATTTATTTAAACCATTGTGTATTGAATTGTCTATTTCCCTCTACATACATTCATGCATACAGAACCACCTTTTCATCCCCTAGCTTTTTCCAGCTATATTAATTGCTCTCCATTCTTCCAGTTACTCCCACTGAAACCCTGGGAGTGATAACTTGTCACTTATATAGTCCCCATATCCAGTCCATCACACTCTGTCTCCACAGCCACCATTCTAGGCAAGGCCACCCACCACTGTCTCATAGAATCAGCTCCTCGCTGGCTCCTTTCTCACATCCGCTCTGCTATGCACTTCATTTTGCATAGGGTGGATCATTGAAAACATTTAAAAGATATGTCACTCCATTAAAAACTTTCCATTTTTCTTTTCATTCATGGTCAAGAAGTGTTTTCTGTATTGTATCACCTAGATAACCTGGAAGTGCATTTCTTTTTTCTTTTTTTTTTTTTTTTTGTACCATTCAAGTTATGGGTCACAAGACACATTTTTTAAAAGAGAGACAAAAGGAATTTTATTAATCTGTCCTGTTTCTCTGACAGTTGTGTACATGATGCTAGGGTTCAAACCCTTGTTCTTGAACATGACAGGCAAGTGCTCCAATCACTGAGCCACCGCTCCAGCCCCCACAAGAGACGTTTTGCATGAGGTTTGGAAAGTTGAAACAAAGCTGCAGGCATGTCACTTTTACACATAGAAGGTCACTTCAGGTATACTAGGTGCTATTCCAAGTCACCTTGTCACTATCTGTTAGCTCCCCTTATTGGTGTGGGACACTGGTAGGCCCACAAATATTCTACCTCCCACTCAATCCTCCTTCATATTCTGTAACCCCTGTGCCAGATATAGGTCTACATCTGTGATGAATAGATCCAGCTTTTCCTGTATCAGACATGCATTCTTGAAGTTGGAGGGGTAAAGATGGAGAAAGACGTCTATGGACTGCATTGTCACCCCAAAACCAACTGCAATCGCATATGGAGATAGGTAAATAAGGTTAAATGAGGTCATAAGAGTGGGACCTTAATCTGATAGGATTAGCATCCTTGTAAGAAGAGACTTCTCCCCGTTTCTCCCCATCCACCACAACCACCACATGAAAGCAGAGTAAGAACCCAGTCCTCTGTGAGCCAGAAAGAGAGCCCTCACCAGAAACCAGACCCTACCACACTTTCCAGGCTCCAGAGCTGTTGGAAAGAAATGTCTGTTATTTAAGCCAGGAAGTCGGTGGTATTTTGTGATGGTAGCCCAAGCTACCCAATGTAGAGACCAACGCATGGCTTCTAGCTCATACGCATGAGTGTGTGTCTACTCCCACAGGTCACTGAGTAAAAAAGCACAGTGTGTAAGGGTTGCTTCTTGCTTCTAAGTGTACTGAAGAACTTGGAGAAAGAAAATAATAAGCTCAGGGATGTTTCCCAACTAAAGATTTACAAATAACAATAATAATAATAATAATAATAATAATAATAATAATAATAGCCCAAAAAAATCCTTGACTTTTATAACTGCAAAGCCATGATTCTAAAAATCAAACAAAAGTTTTATCCTGAGAATGGATGAATACAGGTTTTAAATTCCCAATCTCAAGACTTTTTGATGTTCATGCATTTCAGAGCTGATTGAGAAAGAAGTGTGGTCCTAAAATCTTGGATGGAGATATGGGAGCAAATTTGGATTTAGCTGGAAATCTTGAAACCAAAATCTGATACATCTTTTCTGACAGCAGAGTTCCCCTTCTTCTGTGTGGGAAAGCTGTTCTTCCTTGCCTGAATAACCTATAACAGTCTCCTCTCTTGTCAAAGACTAATGCCTGTCTCCAGGACCCATCCCATCACTTCTCCTTGTTTCTGAACCTACAACCAGATTCATGTTGCTGAAAACCAACAACAACATTGAAATTTAAATGAAGCTTTATGGTACATATCTTTTTCTTTTAGTCATTTATTTTTAAATTTTTTATTGAGGTGAGTTATTGTACATAAATGTATATAAAGTAACAATATGATATGCATTAGCTCCTAAACCAGACTTACCCCCACATTGCCCATACCCCAGTCTTTGATTATTCTATATTTCATCCCTACAACCAATAGAAATATTTACATTATGAATTTTTCAGAATTGAATGATTGCATAAGTATTATTTGGATTCTGGGTGGGTGGGGGGGTAAAGAGTATGCTACATTGTTGATTGTCTCCCTAGATCCCTCCCTATCTTCCCTCTCTCTCCCCCCACCCTGTGCCACATAACTATGGTTCCCCTAGCTTGTGTGTTGCTATGCCTTTGCTGAGTCTAATACATGAGTTTGACAACCATTCGCCCAAGCCTGGGTTTTGCTCTAGCCTCCAAAAATGAGTGAAAGCTTTCAACCCTTGAGTGTCCAGATTTGGCTAACTTTGATCATCATGATTTCTTCCATTGCTATACATTTACCTTCAAAGGCTGCAATATCATTCTTTCTTCTTGCTGAGTAGAACACCATTGTGTGTGTGTATGTGTGTGTGCGTATACAATATATGTATACATATATATAATATATATACCAGAGTTTTGGATCCAGTGAGGGGCATCTGGGTTGGTTCCATAATTTAGTTATTGTAAATTGAGCTGCTATGAACATAGATTTTGCTGTGTCACTGTAATGTGTTGATTCTAACTCCTCTGGGAAAACACCCAGAAGAGGGATAGCTGGATCATATGGTGGATCCAACCCTAATTTTTCAAGGAGTCTCTACACTGCTTTCCAGAGCATCTGGACCAGTCTGCATATCCACCAACAGTGCGCTAGTGTTCCTATCTACTGGCAACCCCTCCAGCATCTGTTATTGCTTATATTCTTCTTCTTTGCCAAACTGACTGGAGTGAGGTAAAATCTTAATGTAGTTTTGACTTTCATTTCTCTGATTACTAGTGATTTAGAGCACTTTCTTATGTAATCATTGGCCTGCTCAGTTTCCTCTGTTGAGAAGTTTCTGTTTAGCTCTTTGGTCCATTTATTGATTGGATTGTTTGTGGTTTTGATATTAAGTTTTTTTATTTATTTGTAAATTTTGGATTTTAGTCCCTGTCAGAGGAATCATGGACAGAATATTCTCTCCCATTGTGTAGGTTCTCTCTTGACAATTTTGACCAATTCCTTGGCTGAGCAAAAGCTTTTTAGTTTAATGGCATCCCACTCATTGATTCTTGGTTTTAATTCTTTCGCTTTGGAAGTCTTGTTGAGAAAGTCTTTGCCTA
>PVKS010012246.1:0-43650 GCA_004027875.1 Aplodontia rufa
AGAAATTAAATCGTATACAATACAGAATACACTTTCTTCAATTATGTTCTAAAATGAGATTCAAAATGGTTCAATAACCCTGGAGCTGATATCTGATTTGAAATATTTTTCTAAATATAATTCAATTTAATCTTGGTCTTTTATAAAATTTATAAATTTTCATGAACATTAAAACATAGATGCTGGTATTCATTTGTTTAATGAAAGATGATCATTTTGGCTTGGCTTATGGTTTGAGAATCCCCTCAAGACCTTGATCTTTTCTCATCTATGTGTGTAGTATATGAAAGGGTGAAGCCTTAAACCCTCGTGTAAGCTAAATGCAATTCCATAGCTCTCTTCCTTAAAATCATTCTAAGGCCCGTTCTAGTCTTTTAGACAAAATCTATGCTCCTTAATAGGCCACAAACACCCATCATGACCAGAAAAATGGTTCACTTCTTAAATTTTAATCACTGACCACTCTTCACATCCTCCCTTCCAAGATACCCTTGTACCATGTACACACGTCAAATTGCAGTCCTTAAGAATGTTTATTTTGTCTTTTTCTGATTCTTTGCCCTGACATTTTATCTGTCCAAAATGGCCATTTCTCTTTCATTAACCTCGCGAATTTATCTTTTAAGACTAGACAATCTATCCTAGTGCCATTCGCCAAGTTTGCCGCTCCCCTGTGCTGCCTTATTCCTTTGTTCTATCATAACACTCATCATCTTGCTTATAATTACTGATTTATTCATCTGTATCCTCCAGTGGGATAGGGACATTCAATTTTCTTCCTGTATTGTGAGGTCTACTGTAGTATCTGGGCTGTGGGAGGCATTCAGTATCTGATGAATGAATCAGTTAATTTATTGCTGAATGAAGAGGGACTAAGTCAGTAGCTAGTCCTCAACCATCTCTGATCGTGTTGGAGAAGGAAGAATACTAAAATCAGAGCTTGTAGCAATTTTAGATAGGGAATTTTAAGTTTAGAACACCTTTGCTTTTCTTTCAATAGCTCTGCAGTTGTTCCCAAATTTCCAAAGAGAATACTTTTTTCTTTTTTAAGAAAAAGAGAGAGAGAGAGAGAATTTTATATAGTTTTTCATGTGGTTTTTGTTGCTCCAGCACTTGATGCACATATACACAGTGGATAAGCAATAATTGAATTTCACTTATTCCTAGGGAAGATGAAATAGTCTCTCCTTTGTAAAGAATTATTTATTTATTCCTGTAAAAATAAAATTTAAATCTGCTTACAGACTCTCATTTAATTCCCTGACATTACATCAAGCACCAGTAACAGATCTGTTGATCAAATTGTGTAGAGTCTCATGATTAGGCAGACTGTTCATATTTGAAGCAAGAGAAAGTCCCATTACTTCAACCACCTGCCTTAGTGCATGAAATTCCACTAGAGATTAAGCTATTTAGCTAAGATCTCATTCTTTTGAAATGCTTGTTCCCCAGAAAGGATGTTATATATACTTGTGATGAACAAGACCCTTAAATGGATCAGTCAGTTTAATATCACATAGCAGAGAGCCAAAGGAAATGAGACATTGGAAAATTTCTTTCTGATTTATAGGTGGAGATTGAGGAATCCAGCATTTGGATACTGTCCAAGGTAAGAGATCATCCTGAGGAAGGCCCATAGCAGATTTGACAGCTGTGAGGAAGGTGGTCACCCAGGGAACTGGGATGAAGGCACATGAGAGCAGGGAACTGTCAGAAGATGGGAAGATGTTAAACCAAATACATTTATAATTTTGTCAGTACTGAGAAGTTCTTAATAGGAAATTTAGCTTCTAAAAGTACCTAATAAAAAAGGAAAATGAAATAAAAAATAAATCCATTTAAGTTTTGATCCATTTTAAGTTGATTTTTGTGTAGGCTGAGAGATGGGGTCAAGTTTTTGTCTTCTGCATATGGATATCCAACTTTCCAAGCATCATTTATTGAAGAGGAAGTCCTTTCTGCAAAGTATGTTTTTGACATATCTGTCAAGAATCTGTTGCTGTAGAAGTGTAGGTTTATTTCTGGGATGTCTATTCTGTTCCCTTGGTCTGTTCGTCTTTTTATGCCAATGTGAATTAAAGACCTAAATGTAGGACCTGAAACTAAGAAAAGATCAGAAAAAAATACAGGGATAACACTTCAAGAAATTGATACAAGCAATTTTTTATATGAACTCAAAAAGCATAGGAGACAAAAATAAAAACAGCTAAATGATTTATATAGAAGTAAAATCTGCACAGCAAAGGGAAGAATCAACAGGGTGAAGCAACAACCTGCAGAATGGGAGAAAATACTATTCAACTATTCATCTGACAAAGGATTAATATCTGTAATATATAAGGAACTAAAAAAAGTTAACAAAAATAAATAATCCAATTTAAAAATGGACACATGATCTGAATAGACACTTCACAAAAGAAGAAATACAAATCATGAGCAAATATATGAAAAACTGCTCCATATCATTAGCTGCCATGGAAATGCAAACCAAAACTACACTGAGATTTCATCTCACTCCAGTTAGAATGTTATAAAAATTTTAAATAACAAATCCTGGCAAGGATGTAGAGGAAAAGAACTCTTATACAGTATTTGTGGAAATGTAAGTTAGTACAGCCCTTATGAAGAACAGGGTGGAGGATCCTCAAAAAACTAAAAAGAAATACACAAAATGATCTGGCTATCCCACTTCTGCATACATATTCAAAAGAAATGAAATCTACATAGTAAAGAGATACCCTATAGTATGTTTATTCCTGTGCTATTCATAATAAGTAATAGAATGGATAAAGAAGTTGTGGCATATATACACAACAGAATATTATTCACACTGAAATCCATTAATATATACAATTAATGTATGGGCCCAAGTTTTCAACCAAACTGCAGATTTTTAGAGTGCTGGCCATGACTAATCTAAACTACAGTGACTGTGTTTCTTCTGAGCAACACATTTCAGTGTCATCAATGGGATCTCCATGTGCTATGCTCCTCTTTGTATGTGTGGGAGGCACTAAAAGCCAGGGTTTAAATTGCTTCTCTGGAAGTAGTGACGGCTAAGCATTTCTCATTTCAACCAACTGAAGCCATTTTGGAGAATCTGTCTAAACTCAGAGTACAGTTATACCATCACAAAATAACATAGCCCATGGCACAGTCTCTGAATCTGCTAAATAACTTAAGAGTGTGGCAGGTCTAGCCCTGGAAATCTTAGAGGAAAGACAATCAATTTACATGAAATTGCATTGGTTATTGAGCGATAAGTAAAGAGTGGGTTAAAAAAAAACATGGTTAATTGATAGTCCATTGAAGATTGGAGATAACCTAAATTTGCTTTGCAATTCAACAATTTATGATATATCTAATCTTGGCCAATGAAATTTGCCATGCTTCCAGTTTCTTTATCCAAAATATAAGCCCAAATAGAAAATTTGCCAATTAGGGAAATAGTAAGATTTATTTCCAATCCAACAGAGGGGTTAAAGAGAATTTTCTTGGATAGGGAGAGTATGGAAAGCATAAAAAACTGGATAGATGACTTAAAGTTCTTGGAGGAATTGGAGTGTCTGTGCACCCATGAGCATTTTAAAAAGTTCAAAGAGCAGAGGCAGGTCAGAAAATGTAAGTCAGAGGAGAGAGTCAGACACCAGGTCAGACTTAGCTGTCAGGAGGATACAGGATCAGGATCACATAGAAGCAAGTGATGCCTGGGAACAAAGTGGTAGTGATTGCAACTTGCTGCAGATCAGTTCAAATGATAGAAAAGCAGTAACTCATATAGGGCGATGGTGAGCATAGGCTATTAAAAGCGATGTAATTTGAAGCATTTAAAGCACTGCAAAGCCCTAACAGATTTTACTATTTTTATCATATGGTGCAGTAAAGATAAAACAACTGCCAAAAAAAAAAAGTTTGTCAAGATAACCCCATCAGGGAGCAACCCAACAGCTGTCCTCCCCTTACCCAGCGGAACATGCACTTGGCATTCACAGAAAACTTGCTTTTGCTTCTCCTCATGTGTCTGACATTCTATCAAACTCAGGGCATTCACCTTCTGCTTTGATCTCTGGGTGCTTTTAGTGAATCCTCCAATTCTCAGCCATAAAGGCTAATGCAATAGCAGGACTTCAGGCGTTTTTCATCAAGAAATCTCTCAACTTCTGCTACCTAAAGTTAAAAAATGTATTTCTGAAGGGCACATTATTATTTTTTCTTGCTCTCCTATTTGTTGAGTGCTTTGTCCTGGTGTGCTGGTGTGCTTACATTCCATTACCATAAATTCAGTTGTTGGAGAATTTTTTCTCAATTTTTTTGCCCCCTGGATACAGAGCTACATTTAGAATGAGCTGTCTTTAGCAAGTTGCTTGCTTTCCTTTTGTTGATGAGTTCTCTGAACTTCCTACTGCCTCTTTGATGCTATTACTGCTTTTTTAATAGCTTTTCATTTTCTCAGATACTACTGGTCATATCACTATTCAGTGTACGTTTTTCTACCAACAGGTAGACATCAATTCCCGGCAATTGAGGAACTGGTATGCTAAAGAGCTTTTCTTTCTGTTTTAATTTAAAAGATCAAATTTTCATTGTTTCCCTTTCCCTTGTGGCAATGAACTCTGTGCTCATCAGTCCTTGCTCTTTCCCCTCAAATCTCAGAGTTGCACATTTTCTTGGGCAAGCAGGTTATATTGCCCCTTTCTGATGATAATGATGATGATGATGATTTGGGCTTTGAACCCAGGGGTGCTTTACTACTGAGCTACATTCCTAACCCTTTTATTTATTTATTTATTTATTTTTGAGACAGGATCTTGTTAAGTTACTTAGAGCCTCCCTAAGTTGCTAAGGCTGGCTTTGAACTTGAACTTACAATCCTTGTGTTTCATCCCTGGAATTACAGGCATGCATCACCCTCCCAACCAGATATTATTAAAGCAATATTCAATCTACTCCATATTATGCTTCAGTTCAGAAACACAAAGTGAAATGTTCATCTCAGACTCATTTTCAAGAGCAGTTATTTCTCTGTGCACTGTAATCACAGAGAGTTTCTGAGAAAGCCAACCAAATGTGTCTCTTCTGCATAGAACATTAAATTCATAACTTAATATAGCTACAACCTAGTTGATACAGACAGCATTATGTCTAAAATAAGGAAACCAATCCTAACTTATGATCTTCCTTAAAAAGTTTTTATTTGGGGCTGGAGCCAAAAGTTTTTATTTGGGGCTCAGTGGTTACAACACTTGCCTGGCATGCGTGAGGACACAGTTCGAACTCCAACACCACATATACCAGGAAGTGTTAGAGCAATGAAAGCCACATGAAAAACTAAATAAAAAATTGATTCTTTGTTTCTCACTGTCCCTCTCTATCTTTAAAAAAAGTGTTTTACTCATTGATATTCTCACTGCTCCTGTATTTCTTGAATTCTTTAATTCATAAAATTAGAACTTTTGATTATTGATCTGTAAGGTTCCTGATAACTTTAGAATTCTATATTTTCACAGTTCTTTTGTTCCCCTATAAATAACATCTCCCAGCAGTGGGAAAGGAGCAGAACGATTGAAGAAGATTCAACAAAGTGGAGATTCAAAGTAAGGCATGAAGGATGAATATGATGGATGTTTCCAGATAAATAAAAGGGAAAACAGGTGTCTAATGAGAGAAAATAGTAGGTAAAAAATCAGAGAGAAGAAAAAGTTTTACTTCAAGGGGAACTAACCCCAGGATGACAGCTCCTAGGCTGATGAAATTTGTACTATCACAACACATCACATCACTAACTTTGAATAGACAGAGAATCTCAGAGTAGTGCTGTGTCACACCTGTACAGGAGTTCAGTGGTTTTCCCAGCTCTCAAGCAGAAGGAACTTCACAATGGATGATCTGGTTCCAAGACCAGGAGCTATTATCTCCAGGATGCACCTCCAACCTTCAGTTTGGGCCAGAGGCCAGATTAGTGAAGGGTTTCTGGAGTCTGAGTGGAAAATAGAATTGGGGAATATTTGTCTTTAGTCCAGTTGTCCATGGTGTGGTCAAAATGCAGAGCAGAACACAATGTAGCTGTTGGATAGAGACAAAAACTAAATGTGAGATTCTTGAAACCCAACTCCAGAATGAAAGGTTGGAGGTACAGCCTGAATAAAATAGCAAAGGTGACATGTTGCAAATGGAAATCTCATACTGATTAATAAACATGAGAATAAAAGAGTTTACTGTAGTTTGTGAAACATATGACACAGGTCTTGTTGCTTTTTAAGGCACTGAAATTTAAACACTGATGATGATCTTACTCAAGGACTTATTCTCTTCTAGTATAAAGGAATAAGATTAAAAAAAATCCACAAATTCTCCTAGGCTGGACTTCCCTATTCTGCTCCTGCCTCCGCCCATGGGAGCTGCCAGGCAGTACTCATGCAGCTTCCACACTCATTCATTACATGGCTCAGATTCTACTCCACCCCTTCAGTGCTGTTGCGGCACCTGGACATTTAACGTGAAGCAGCCCTGACACCTTGGCTTTGAACTAGAAGTTTCCCCCACCTCCTGCTTAGAGTAAGCACAGGGATAGGAGTCAGAAGACCTGGGTTTTCTTTGAAACTCCACCATTAACAAGTTGGGTGTTCTGAACCGGTAACTCAATCTGTCTCCAACTCCAGTGGAATGAAACCATAGCAGCACCTACAGAGGGTGACCTCATCCAAGTTGCCAAAAAGGCTCAGTACATCATCTTGGGCACTGAGTTAGCATCAGCTACATAATTCTAGATATTATATTTCTCCTCAAAGGGAAATTACAAAAAGGAAAATAATACCCACAATGCCCCAAAGACATTGTT
Source organism: Aplodontia rufa (assembly GCA_004027875.1). Taxonomy (NCBI): domain Eukaryota; kingdom Metazoa; phylum Chordata; class Mammalia; order Rodentia; family Aplodontiidae; genus Aplodontia; species Aplodontia rufa. The sequence continues at coordinate 6,839 of PVKS010012246.1, forward strand.
TTAGGGAAAAAAAAAAGTGCTCTCAATGGACACAAGTTTGGAATTAAAAAGGCATCAAAGAGGGTAATTGACCACTTTGGGACACTTTAATACTTTGGTAAATGCAAGATATGTGATTCTCCTAATTACAAGTCAACTAGAAGACCACACTTAATCAGATACCTACTGCATATAGGCAGATTCTTCCTGTGCTGTATTTCATGCATAACAAATATATAATTTCAATAAAACATATTTTATAATATTGCAAGCATAGAATGAAAAAAATCTTATTTCTATTTTAAATAACAGATGGTCGAATGTGTAAACTAATACTTGAATTCATTAGTTTATCCTTTCCTGATAAATTTAACTCATATAGTCCAGGTTTTGTAAAACATTTATATTACATTGTTATTCACAGATAAACTTTTGCTAAGAATTCTCTGTGCTGATGTGGTTTCAAGAACTTTTCAAAGGAAATTTTCCCTAGTAGAATCTGAATTTTCATTGCTCTGTGACATTAATGCTGGCATTCATCAGAGCAATCAGTGAAGCTGTGAAAAACAACCTTTTAAATGTCTTCTATGATACATTAATATAGGAATGATTATCAAAAGTCTGGGTAAATGAGGAACACTTCATGTTTAACATTTAAAGACAATGATATTGTTGTAGGAGAGTAGTCTATTTGTACAAAGCAGTACTTTGGCTGCAGTAAAGGATTGGAAAAAAGACCTTCTTATAAAACAAGGGTTAAGGGATGTGAAAAATAAGATATTTTTTTTCAATTCTAAAAGCATATTTTCCCAAATCACATTTTCTTTCTTTTTTTTTATTAGATGGATATAGAGTTACAATTGAGACGGAAACATTATCAGACTTTCAAGAACCAATGTATATATATTTACTTATCAAGGGCTAATGCCATATCATTGGGTTCCCCATGTTGCTGTTTCCCCAAAGAGGACCCCTGAGTTAAATGGATATCTCGTGGAGGTCAGAGATCTCCTTCTGACATGATTTCCCTATATTCCCACACTCCAGTCTCCTAAGTGTTCTTCCTAAACCCTCCCCCCACACTATGCCTCCAAGTGTCCTAGGGAGTCATCTCCCTGTTGCATTGAGAATCATACAATTTGAAGTTATTATTAGCTTAGCCATCTAACATGTCCTGCTTCCCGAGGTATTCTAGCTTCCATACATGAGAGAAACCATTCGGCCCTTGAGTCTCTGAGATTGGGATACTTCACTTAGCATAATTCTTTCCATCTCCATCCATTTGATGTCAAAAGCCATAATATCGTCTTCTCTAATGGCCGAGTAGTATTCCATTGTATATATGTACAAAAGCTTTTGAATCCACTCGTCGAGTGAGGGGCATCTGGGTGGTTCCATAATCTAGCTTTAGTAAATTGAGCTGCTATAAACATTGATGAAGCCATATCACTATAATATGATGATTCTCTTTTGGGAAAATACCCAGGACTGGGATAGCTGGGTCATAAGGTGGTTCCATCCTTAATTTTTTGAGGATTCTCCACACTGCTTTCCATAGTGGATGAACTAGTTTACAGTCCCACCAGCAGTGTGACAGTGTTCCTCTTTTCCCACAGCTCCTGCAGCATCTGTTGTTGTTCATGTTTTTCATTATTGGCACCCTTAACAGGAGTGAGGTAGAATCTCATTGAAGTTTTGATTTGCATTTCCCTTATAGCTAATGATGTAGAGCATTTTCTCATATATTTATGGGCTTTCTGGACTTCCTCTGGTGAGAAGTTTCGTTTAAGATCCGTAGCCCATTTATTGATTGGATTATTTGTGAGTTTGGTGTTTAGTTTCTTTAGTTCTTTATATATTCTGGATATTAACCCTCTGTCCAAGGTGTAGCAGGCAAAGCTTTCCTCCCATTCTGTAGGTTCTCTCTTGATGTTCTTGATTAGATCTTTAGCTGTGCAAAAACTTTTTAGTTTAATTGCATCCCATTCATTTATTCTTGACTTTACTGCTTGAGCCATGGGAGCTTTGTTAAATAAGTAGTTGCTGATTCCTATATCCTGTAGTGTTGACCCTACTTCTTTTCCTAGTAAGTTTAAAGTTGTTGGCTTAATATCCAGATCTTTGACCCATTTTTATTTAATTTTTGTGCAGGGCAAAAATAAGGATCCAGCTTCAGTTGTCTACACATGGCTGTCCAATTTGTCCAACACCATTTGTTGAACAGGCTATCTTCCTTCCACACTATGCTTTTGCCCCCTTTATCAAATATCAAATAGTTAAATATATGGGGTTTGTCTCAGGATCTTCTATTCTGTTCCACTGATCTTTTGTTCTGTTTTGATACCAATACCATGCTGTTTTTGCTACTACAGCTCTGTAGTATAATTTCAGGCGAGGGATTGAGATGCCCCCTACTTCTTCCTTCCTGTAGAGTAATGTTTTGGCTAGTCTGAATCTCCTGTTATTCCATATGAACTTGAGAATTGCTTTTTCTATATCTGTGAAGAAAGCCATAGGAATCTTGATGGGGATTGCATTAAATCTGTATAGGGCTTTGGGTAGAATGGCTATTTTTATTATACTGATTCTGCCTAACCATGAGCATGGAATGTCTTTCCATCTACTCAGGTCTTCTGTAATTTCTTTCCAAATCACGTTTTCTTGAGTTCAAGAATGTTTCCTTGAGATAGGAAGATATACAAATAAAAATATACCTATATCTACACAGATACAATCATCAGATCTTTGAAAAAGGTGCCAAAAACTTACATGGGAGAAAAGATAGCCTTTTAAACAAATGATTCTTGTTCCTGAATTCAGTGGAAATGCTTTCAGTCTTTCTCCATTAGGCATAATGTTGACTCTGGGTCTGTCATCAATGGCTCTTACAAAATTCTAGTATCTTCCTTTTTTTTTTTTTTTTAGAAAGAGGGAAAAGTGATAAAGTGAGAGAGAGAGAGAAAGAGAGAAGCAATTTTTATTTAGTTTTTCATGTGACTTCTGTTCCTCTGAGACATTGTTGTGTACATGGTGTTGGGGCTTAACGTGTACTCGCTCATGCCAGGCAAACGCTGCAACTGCCAAGCCTCCGCTCCAGCCCCTAAAGTATCTTCCTTTGATCCCTCTCTTCTCCAGAGTTTTGAGTATAAATGGATGCTAAATTTTATCAAAGACATTTTCTGTGTCAATTGAGATGACTATATGATTTTTATTTTTAATTCTGTTTAAGTGGTAAATTATATTTATTGATTTGCACATATTGAATCAGCCCTGCTTTCCTGGAATGAAGCCCACTTGATCATGATGTATTATCTTTTTGATTTATTTTTGGATCCAGATATTTAGAATTCTATTAAGGACTTTTGCATCTATGTTCATTAGGGAAATTGGTCTGTAGTTTTCTTTTCTTGATGTGTCTTTGTTGGGTTTTAGTATCAGGGTGATATTTCCTTCATAAAAAGTGTTTGAGAGGGTTCCAACCCTTTCAGTTTCATGGAAAAGCTTGTAGAGGATCAGTGTTAATTCTTCTGTAAAGGATGTCCACTTTCACCTCTCTTATTTAATATAGTCCTTGAAACCCTAGCCAGAGCTATAAAACAAGAGAAGGAAATCAAAGGAATTCAAATAGGAATAGAGGAAGTCAAGTTGTCTCTATAAGCTGATTATATGATCCTACACCTAGAAGACCCAAAAAGCTTGACCAGAAGATTCCTAGAGCTTATAAATGATTTCAGCAAAGTGGCTGGCTATAAGATCAACATCAATAAATCACTAGCTTTCCTTTACTCCAGCAACAAGACCACTGAAGAAGAAATCAGAAAGTCTGTCCCATTCACAATTTCCTCAAAAAGAAAAAAATACTGGGGCATCAATTTAACAAAGAATATTAAGGACCTCTACAATGAAAACTATCAATCATTAAAAAAAGAAATCGCAGAAGAACTGAGCAGATGGAAAAACATTCTATGTTCTTGTTTAGGCAGAATCAATAATATCAAAGTGGCCATTCTATCAAAATCCCTATAAAGATTCAATGCAATCCCCATCAAGATACCAATGACATTCTTCATGGATATGGAAAAGCAATTCTTAAATTCATATGGAATAACAGAAGATCCAGAACAGTGGAAACATTACTAATCGAGAAGAGGAAGCAGGAGGTGTCACAATTCCTGTCCTGAAATTATACTATAAGGCTATACTAACAAATAACAGCATGGTATTGGTATCAAAACAGAAATGAAGACCAATGGAATAGAATAGAAGATACTGAGATAAACTCTCAATTCTTTAACCATCTGATATTTGATGAGCGAGCAAAAGCATAGCATGGAAGAAGGACAGCCTGTTCAACAAATGGTGCTGGACAAACTGGGCAGCCATATGCAGACAACTAAAATTGGATCCTTACCTCTCACCCTGCACAAAAATCAAATCAAAATGATTCAAGGTTCTGGAAATTAAGCCAGCAACTATACAATTGATTGAAGAAAAAATAGGATCAACACTCCTTGACATAGTTATTGGCACTGCCTTTCTTAACAAGACTCCCATGGTGCTAGAATGGAAGTCAAGAATAAACGAATGGGATGCCATTAAACAAAAAAGCTTCTGCATAGCTAAGAATTAGCCAAGAGTGTCAAGAAAGAACCTGCAAAATGGGAGAAAATCTTTATCAGGTACACCTTGGACAGAGAGCTAATATCCAGATTATACAAAGAACTCACAAAACTGAACACCAAAACCACAAATAATCCAATCAATAAATAGGCTAGGGAGCTAAATAGAAATATCTCAATGGAGGAAGTCCAAAAATCCCATAAATAAATGAGAAAATGCTCTAGATCACTAGCAATCAGAGAAATGGAAATAAAAATTTCACTGAGATTCCACCTCACTCCTGTCAGAGTGGCAAAAATGAACAATATGAACAATGACAGAGGCTGGAGGGGTTGTGGGAAGAGAGGAACACTTTCACACTGTTGATGGGACTTCAAGCTTGTACAGCCACTCTGGAAATCAGTGTGGAGACTCCTAAAAAAACTGGGACTGGAACCACCTTATGATGCAGCTACTCCACTCCTGTGTATTTTCACAAAAGAGCTAGAACTGGCATATTACAGAGATACAGCTTCATCAATGTTTATAGCAGCTCAATTTACCATAGCTAAGCTATAGAACCAACCCAGATGCCCCTCACTGGATGAGTGAATTTAAAAAACTGTGGTGCATATTTACAATGGAATTCTACTCTGCTATTAGAGAGAATGATATCATGGCATTTGCAGCCAAATGGATAGAGATGGAAAAAATTATGCTAAGTGAAATATCCCAAACTCAGATACTCAAGGGCTGAATGTTTTCTCTCATATATGGAAGCTAGAAAACAATCGGAAACAGACTTATAGTAGATTAGGGTAATAATAACCTCAACATGGGTTAATTTTCACAGGAACAGGAGGAACCTCACCTAGGACACTAGAGGATGAAGGGAGGGGTCAGAGAGGGGGATGGGGATAAGAGGGATATCAAGGCAGCTGGAGGGAGGGAGTAGGGGTTATTAACCCAGTGAGGAACCTTCGACTTCCATGAGAAGCCCAACTAACACAGGTGTAAAGTAGGGGAAACATGGGATCGTAGTGAACCCAAAGGGGGAAAATCATAAACTGGCATCAATCTTGGTTTGCTTTGTCATTATGCATGTGATTATGATTATGTGGCAATAATTCCCTCCTATATGTATGACTACGTTGAACAAATTATAAAAAATAAAAAATAAGCAAATGGTACTGGGAAAAATGGTTATAATGTGTAAAAGAATGAAATTAGACATTTGTCTCTTACCATGCACAATTATCAACTCAAAATGGATCAAAGACCTCAGACTTGGACCAGAAAATATGTAGCTCCTAGAAGAAACCTTAGGGTCAACCCTCCAACTTCTAGGGAAGAACTTTCTCAATAGGACCCCAAAAGCTCAGGAAATAATTTCAAGATTTAATAAACAGGACAGCATCAAAGTTTCTGCACGTCAAAGGAAACAATTATGAATATGAAAAGAGAACCCATAGAATGAGAGGAAAAGCTTGCTACTTGTATGACAAAGGATTAGTATACTAAATATACAAAGAGCTTAAAAAAACCCTTACACCAAAAAATCAAATAAACCAATTAATAAAAAGAGCAAATGAAATAAAGACACTTCTCAAAAGAAGAAATACAAATAGCTAACAAATACATAAAAATGTTCAACATCATTAGCAATTAGGGAAATGCAAATCAAAACTACAATGAAATTTCATCTAACACTAGTCAGAATGGCAGTCATCAAGAATACAAATAATCATAAATGCTGGCGAAGATGTGAAGAAAAAGGAACAATTTTACACCATTGGTGGGACTGTAAATTAGCACACCCACTATGGAAATCAGGATGATGATTCCTCAAAAGACTAGGCATGAAACCACCATATGACCCAGGTACACTACTTCTCAGTTTTTACCCTAAAGAATTAAACTCATCTTACTACAGTGATACATGCATACCCACGTTTATAGCAGCACAATTCTCAATAGCTGAACTATGGAACCAACCATAAGTGTCCAGCAATGAATGAATATATAGAAAATGTGGCATATATATATGTGTGAGTGTGTGTGTGTGTGTGTGTGTATACACACACAATGAAATTTTATTCAGCCATAAAGACAAACAAAATTTTTATATTTTCAGGAAAATGGATGGAACTAGAGATTATTAATGTTAAGTGAAATAAATCAAACTCAGAAGGCTAAGGGTCATGTGCTTTCTTTCATATACAGAAGATAGGAAAAAGGAAAATAAAATTTGAGATGGATCTCCTAAAAATCAAACGGAGATCAATAGAGGAAAAGGACCCAGGGGTGAGAGGAGGAGAGGGAGGGGGAAATGCTGGAGTGAGATAATAGCCAAATAATATTATTATATTGTGTGCATCTATGAATATGTATCAATAAATCCCATTAATATGTACAGTTGTATAATGTATAATGCATCATTATAATGTATAATGTAACCTTGTATAATGTATAATGCATCAATAAAAATGTGGAAAAAGAATATACCTATATCTATCTGTGTATATATAGATATATACATATATATATCTCTATATATCTGTGTATATACAGATATATCAATGTATACATATAGACATATACATATTCATATACACATATATAGATATATGTATGTGTCTCTATCTCTATGTATCCTGTTTCTCAAGGGAATGGGTATAAACTACAGTACGAGTGATTAGGAGAACTATCACGATAATGAGACACTCTTCAAGAAGTGACAGAGGAAAGGGTCAGTTATCATTTTGTGGAGCTCTGAAAGTAGGAAAGGCTCTCTGTCTGAATGAGCTTGGCCAAGTTAATAACTCCCAACCTTGTTTCATCATTTATAAGATGGAGAAGTCTCTGAGCTTCTAAGTTTGAAAATTTAGTATGATGTTTCTGTCATTGTAAGTGTGTCTTTGACTGAAGTTGGTGTTGTTGGAATGTGGAAATTTAGGTGAACTTGGCAACTCTATCTGTAGCATCTCTCCTTGGACTCTATACCTAATTAATAAAACTGGAAACAATACAAGAATTATGGTTTTTTCATATCCTTCTACTTAGGCCACTCTTAATTCTCGGTTCTTGAGTACAGCTTTTGCCATCCCACCAATCTCTGCTCTGTGAACCTTTTATTTTCTAGTACTGCTGACTAAATGCACTTTATGGAGGTCTTCTGGGTCAAGGGAAAGCTATCCTCCCTCAAAATGCTCAGGTGATTGGATGTGTAAGCAAGACCTTACGAACTACCCTTACCTGCTGCACTGGTGCTGCTATTTGTAAAAGTATTTATATTTGAATTGGGAACTGAGAAGTTTTTCCCGAGTTGGTGTTGGGAAGAATTTGATAGAGTATCAAAAGACATGGAGTATAAGAAGACATTTAACAATAGTATAACCCTTGGTGATATTATTAAAATTATTCAAGGTCCCTCCTTTCCCTCTATCTTGCTCATTTCCATGGAGCTAACGACATTGTGATTGATAAGGTATAATGGAAATTCAACCAGTGTGGCACATTCAGTAGTCTATAGTTATAGGAAATGAGGTTATCAGAAATGTCTTTTGATGTTAAAATAAAAGTGTTGATAAATTACATTTTTAAGGCCAGACTGGGTCTCCATGTTCAAACATAAGCATGCATTAGTTCCTTCCCCAACACCTTTTTTTAACTGTTATATGTGTCCAGTTTATGTCTCCTAGTAGTATATAGTCCACTAAAATCAAAAAACATGACAAGGAAACTACTGATTTTTGACCATTACTGAAGTGACTTATTATTAAAGAGAACATATTTGCAGCACTAAAGCAAATACATATTGCATCACAGAGATAATGAGGTTATTAAGAAAAATGCATTTCCTATTTTTTCAATATTAGAATGTTTTACTATGAGATAGTTTGATGTGGGTATTAGAAAAGCAAATTCACATAAGTCACCAAGGAAGGTTATAAAAATATTTTAAAGAAAGAAATGATTAAACAAAGGATCATTTTAGGGAAAATATGCTCCCTTAAAACACCACTATAGTTTGTCTTTTTCCAACTTGACAATCTACTTTCTGTCCATTTTGCATTCATAAGACCAAAGAAGTGGCAATAAATTTTTGCTCTCTCTAGTTGTGCCTAGATTATCTGTAGTATATTTTAGAGACACACCTACTTTCCTTCTGATCACAGCGAAGGGTTATAAATCTATCAGCAGAGTGATTCCCAGAGCATATGGCTCACAGGGGAAAATAGCTTGCATTAGCTCTGGCCAGCTGTCCAGAGCTCAACAATGTTGGCAACATGTTTCAGAGCAGATAAACTAGGAAATATATTTAGAAAGCACAAGCTAAGAAATTAATACTAATTTCCACTAGATTCAAGCACAAAAATTGCCATTGCACTATTTATTATGGCAGAGCTGAATTAAACAATTCTTGGTCACCAAAATTCTGATCAAGCAGGAATCATATTCACCATTTCAGATCTTGCATAGATGGGGTCCATCTGGTTAAGGCCATAACAATAAGCTTTCCAATAACTGAAAAATTCTTCAATTGCTTGTCAGACATGATTTCTGACAATTTAAAACTTAAAAGAGTAAGAGAGATCTTTATACATAAAATGGACCATCTGCAAATTTGCACTAGCCTTCAGACTCTTAAGTGAAAATAAATCGAATTTTAAGATTCAGAGTTCATGAATTTAAAATTAGTGAGTTAAAAGAGCTCCTTGGAAATATGACTGATTTTTAGGCTTGAGTAGGGAAAATATAAGATGATCCTGGAGCATCTTGTCATGCCAGGATGAGAGGAAGTTCTTTAAAAAGATACTGAAAGAACACAAAAGCCAAGCTGTTAGAGCTCCCACTGTTCAAAGCTGGAAAAATTTCAGTAACAAAATAAATAACTGCAACACTGGATTAAAAACTTATGAATACAAAAACTAAATTCAAACTAACATAAATAAATGACTGAATAAGAATAAATATATGAGAAGGGGCAAATTTTCCATACATAAAAATTTCTAGTATCATATGTAGATACTCTGCCTTCTGAGAAGTAGAATTTAGCTCCCCTCCCATTGAACATGGATTAAATTGTCATTCTCCATGAGTAAAGGATACAACAGCATAAAAGTAACTTCATAGTGAAGAGACAAGACAGACACCACCTTCATCAAGTGATCAGGATTAGCATCATCAAATGGCATACCATGTTGATAATTTGTACCCAGTGTGATGTGATGCAAAAGAAAAGGCATTTCTCCTCCTTAGTATGTTTCCCCACAAATTAAAACTCCCATCTAATCATAGAACATCAGATGAACCCAGACTGAGGGACAGTCTCTAAAATATCTGACCAGTGTTCTTCAAATTTCAATGCATATAAAAGAAAATACTGAGAAGCAATCACAGAAAGAAGGAGACAAAGACATAATAAGTAAAAAACAATGAGGTATCATTGATCAATTCCTTCAATAGAAAAGGGACATTGTAGAAAAACTGATGAAATGCAAATAAAGTCTATATTTTAACGAATAGTTTTGTAACAAGGGCAATTTCTTAGTTTCAACAAACGTACCATAGCTATGTGACATGCTATTATTAGGGGAAGCTGGATAGAGGTATAGTACTGAGTTTGAATTAACAAAACAAAAAGAATATATTTAAGTAGTTTTTTGTTGTTGTTGTTTTGTTCTGTTTTTGGTACTAGGCATTGAACTCAGGGCACTTAGCCACTAAGCCAGATCTCCAGTCCATTTTATTTTATTATTTTGAGACAGGGTTTTGCTAAATTGCTCAGGGCCTCACGAAGTTGCTGAGGCTGGCTTTGAACTTGCAATCCTCCTACCTCAGCCTCTTCAGCCACTGGGATTATAGGTGTGTGCCACATTAAATACAGTTTTGCAATCTTCCCCCAAATAAAACCAACCCTCAATTTAAGAGTGTTAAACTAAATCTAAGATCATCTTATAAGGAGACAGTTTGTTCTTTCTTAAGTGTTCCTTCTGATGACCTCTGAGAGAGATGGAATGGCATTTTATTCATGCATCTGTTCTTGTTAAGATTTTTAAGTGTTTGGGGCTGAAGAGGTGACTCAATGGTAGAATGCTTGCCTGGTATGCATGAGGAACAGGTGGGATCCCCACTACCATCTATCAACTAAGTGGAGGAAAAACAAAAACCAGATGAAAAAATAACAGAAAGTTAATTCTCTCTTTAAAACAATATTTTGTGTGTTTATAAAAGGATAATTAATATTATATTGCCTAGTTGATTAAAGAAGACATGTCTATGAATGAACTAGTCATCAGATTGTTACATTCTCAGGGCTTACCACGAAGGATGATAACAAATTCATTATTGCTGATTCATTAAAAGTTTGAATAAAAGAAACAGTATTTATGGATAATTGCTTGAAAGATACTCAGTATATCCATTCTTCTAGACATTCTAAAATTTAGGTCTAGATTGAGCCAGGTCATCAGACCTATCCAATATAGTATGGGCATTGGGCTAACCTCCTACACAATTGCTTTATACTACATTTTCTTTAATAATATACCATTAATGTGAATTAAGAGATACATAGACCACTCTGTGAAATTCATCACTGTGCCTTCCAGAAGAATGCTATGGAATTATTATTTCTCAGATTACACAATGCAATTATGTGGAATATTTCTCAAATATCAAAAATCAAGTTAAATGTGACTCTCTTGAGAAATGGATGAATTTTTAAACTTAAGCATCTTTTGGATTATTGAATTGAGGTGTTTTAGTATTGGACAATAGAAAACTCTTAAACTCATTTAACAAGTATACAACTTCTCAGCATGTATTCCAAACACTAATTTCACTTTGACTTCGGTTTAAGTTATTGCTCCTCTCTTTTACTTTTGTATTCATTATTTATGTCATATAATTGGGATACATTCATTGTTTAAAAGTTTAGAAATAGTGCAAAGACAATATTTTTTTCAAGAAAATTTTGAAGGTTGTCCTATCACTCAGACAATCGTTGTTAATATATTGCAGTATGACTATGCTGTATTTTATTGCCTATTTTTAGTCTTTTATTTTGGGGAGGAGAAGGATATGACAGAAGGTATTAAAGAGTACAATGAATTAAAAGTGAAGAAATGCATCTAAGTTCTCAGATTTGGCTGTGTTAGATAATACTACTTTGTAGGTGGGCTAAACACATATGCATTTAGAATCTTAACATTTAGAAATATACTTATAGTCACTAATTTATCTTTCAGTAACACTGAAGATATGGAACACATTTTGTCTGATGCAGTATAATAAAGTTTCCAATCCAGGTGTCCTTAATTAAAAAAGATGTAGAGTCAGAGACAGAATTCTATTTCTTTTCTGTTTCATCAGAATTTGGAAATTTCTCACCTTGTTCCTCTTAATTGATGAATAGCAATGTACATTGGGTGACTTTTTCAATATAGTTTTTAATTGGCAAAACTTGTATATATTTATTATGTATAATATGATATTTTGAAATATATATTGTGGAAAGGCTCAGTTGAATTAATTACATATACATTACTTCACATACTTACCTTGTATTTTGGTGCATGGATGATACTTGAAGTAAAAGGTTAACTCTGTAGAGTCTCTAGAGTTTCAGTGTCTTTAGCAGTGCAATAATTTGGATCTGGAACATCCCACAAAGGTCATGTATTGAAAGCTTGGTCCCTAGCCCATGTTGCAGTTGGGCAATGGTGGACACTTTAAGAGGAGGGCCCTGCTGGGAGGGAGTTAGGTAATTGGGGACTATCCTTTAAGGGGGTATTGGGACCCTGGCTCCACCCTCTCTCTTTTTGCTTCCCAGCTGCTATGAGGTGAGAGCTTTCTCCACCACATGCCTCCATTATGATGTAGTGCCTCTATAGGCTCAAAACAACATGGCCATGTGACCTGTACTGAAACATGCAAAATAGTGAGACAAAATAAAATTTTCCTCTTTTTAAGTTTATCATTGCAGGTATTTTGTCACAGCAACAGAAAGCTGATAAACATAAGAAGGAGCCTATTAGATATTAGAAGTAATAATTTTCTATAGTATCATCACTGCAGTGTTATAAAATGGCAATAATACACATCTATATCTTTGAAGAATAATAAGAACAGGAAATAATGGATAAGGAGGAAATGGATGGGTTATATAAATAATTTCTATTGGCAAAATCATGGTCTTACTGCTTATAAATCTGTGTTCTTAAAGAATATCAAGAGAGAGAACAATAAGGGAAAAGAGAAGAAAGTGGGAGAGATGAGGAGATTTTTATAAAAAGAAGAAAATGGTTGAAGAAAAGGTGAACAACCTTTCTGGAAATGAACAAGCAATGAAGAAAAAGATCTTGCTCAAAGGATATTAAAGGCATTCAAATCTCATTGAAAATGCTCATTGGCTTATGATTATGGACTTCTGAACTTGGAGGGCATCTTCAATGTGCATAACCCTTAATCTTTCTCCTCTCTTCCACCCTTTCTCTTTAACATATGAGGGGATTGAAATGTAAACAAGTAATATCATTTGTCAAAAATTACATAACTTTGGGGCAGAGCTAAGGCTAAAAAGCTTGACGTCTTGATTTCTAGCTCAACTTTCTTTTACTTCAATGATTGGGGACAACACAATATTGCAATGGCACACAATGAAGTATACTTAAATATAGACCAGAGTTAACTAAGCCTCTACTGCTATGACTGGGAGGCTCAAAAGCCAGACTTTTTAGTGTGGGTCTAAATTGGGAGTAATTATGTCTATTTCCCTTTTGTTAATTTGCACATAAAAAATACTGAGGAAAATATAATCTCTAATAATCCATTGGAGTGTTGTTGAATTTCTACCAAGGCTTAGCTCTTAGGTCAGCTTTTGATGGTAGAGTCATGATGACTCTCAACCCCTTAGCTGCCTTGGACGTCCTGCTCATTCCCCATGACAGTCACAAACCCAGATTACCCATGCCCTGGAGAACAGCAGGAGATAATCACACCCTGGGTACACTTCAATCTTTAACTATTAGCCCTTGATAGATTCAGACAGTTGCTCCCAATTAATGCTCAGAAATTCTTTTTTTCTCCTCATTAATGCTCTGGAAAATTCCACATTAAAGTTGCTCTCGACTTTTTTTTTTTAAGTCCCCTATCTTTATATCTGGTTGCATCTTCTGAGCCAATAACCCCATGTATTATTCCATAGAGAAGCTCAAGACCATGTTCCTTTTTCTCCTCCACAAAATATCTATGTACATATGTCAGGCATGTTTCTGTATATCTATGCATATTCATCCTCTTTCCTGTATTAATTGTTACATCTGTCTTAAGGATCTCTTCCCTCCCCTCTATTCCAACCCTCACATTTCCCCCACCCTTCAGATTATTTTTTCTTTCAATATAGTTTATTCAAAAATGTGTGTTTAGGACTGGAGCAGTGGCTCAGTGGTTACAGTACTTGCCTGGCATGCACGAGGACATGGGTTTGAACCCTAGCACCACATACACAATGAGGTGTCAGAGCAGCAAAAGCCACATGAAAAACTAAATAAAATTGATTCCCTCTCTGTGTGTGTGTGTGTGTGTGTGTGTGCATGCGTGTGTATGTGTGTCTCACTTTCCCTCTCTCTCTTAAAAAGAAATGAGTTCAGTGATTCTCCTCTTTCCTCAAGTTGTTCAGGTCTCCATCGCCTTGAGGAAAGCAGCCTTGAGCTTGCTGTTCATTTTCTGGCTCTGATCCTTGGAAAGTGTGTTAGCTCTCAATGCGGAAGCTATTGCTATTGTTCACATCCTTTGCAGCCTATACCTTTCTCCTGAGCCACAGCTAGATTCTATTCAATTCTGTTGAAGATCTTTTCAGATTAGTTCACTCAGTCAAAGAAAATTTGATTTTACATTTATTAGCACTTTCCATTTTTCTATTTTTTAACTTGTTACACCTTGATTTCTTTTTCCTTGGTTCTCTGTCCTCCTTTCGCACTTACAAGTACTCCTGTAATCACAGGTTCTCCTTGCTTCAGTCAAGTATTGTTATGGTTCAAGTTGGCATTTCCATATGATAGATATTATACTTCTACTTCTGCTTTGGCTCTACATGCCAGTATGTAACCTCCCACACCCAGTGAATTAGCAGACTTGTTTCCTACTCAGACTTTTCCCAAGCAATTTGTGACTAGGCAACGGCCTGGACAGGTCTTCAGTACCTCACATCCCAGTAATTACAAAGCCCTTCTCCCAAGATTCCAAGCTTCTGAAAAAAAGCAGGGAGGGGAAATTGGTCTTCCAAAAGCACTATTCTTGTTTACATTGTCACTGTCTCCAAAATTCTCCATGCAAGCCCACATCTCTAACCTCCTCATGTCTCTCATCAATATAAATCTACCCTTTCATCTACTCAGACCTGCCATGAGCATTTCCATGGCAGCACTTTAGATCTTGCTAATTTTTTCACTTTTAAGTCAACTATATAACTCTAGCCTATCTAAATCTTACCCCTATTATGGCTAAAAGTTCTTTTTTTTTTTTTTTAGGTCAGTACCCATTACAGCTTAAAACTCTGAATTACCTAGGACCAGATAGATATTTCCTTAACTTGACGAAATATTTTATCTTAAGGTCAATAATATCATATTTAATGTTAAAATTCAAAAGTGACTTTAATAAAAATCAGAAGATGAGACTGTTAGCTATTAACAACATTATTTCATGCTATGATTGATATCTCTATATTGAAATATATTTATTTTGGAAAGGAAGAGGCAAAAATATCTTAATTTGCATATTATATGATTGTTGCCCACTCAGACAATCCAAAATAATCAAAAGGAAAAAGAAGTGGAAATCACAAGAGAGTTCTGTAAGCCTGCTGATTGTAAAACATAAATAAAAATCAATAAATTTTTCTCTACACCTGCAAAGACCAGTTCAAAAAATAAAATGAAAAATTATACTTATCACAATAATAAATAAACACAGAAATACCACAGAAATATATTACAGAATAAATTTAATGAGAACTGTGCGTGACATATAAAATGATCTGCAAATTTTTAATGAGAGTATTTCATATCTACCATTCAATACTCAACTTAATTCTACTATCCTCCCAAAATGTTCTAAAATCAACTTGAAAATATTCTTTCTTATCTGAATCTTTCTTTTTGGACAATAATCAACTTATTCTTAATTGCATAGGTCTTTAAACTTGAGATTCTCAAAAACAGACTATGCTATGTGTATACTGGCTACGATAAAACTTTGGTTACCTTAATGTCTTTAGTTTCTGTTTTCTCATCTACAAAATAGTAATTATAAGATTACACAGCATGAGATTACTATGTAGAGTAAGTGAATAATTTGTGATTAATAATTATTTATTTAATTTATGTGTTATATTTGATAAGCATAAAAACTATGTATTGAAATAATTAGAATGTTTACTCTATTTTATATTAAATTTATAAATCCCTACCATACAACCTGGTACATTATAAGGGTCCTCAATAAATTGTAGTCATTACTGTAACTCTTTGTATAAAGATGATAATAATAATAAAAAGCACTACTATCCATAGTCTTTCCAATAGTTCTTTGAACATGAGCAAAGCTCTCTGGATACATTTTTCTTTTCACCAGTGTAAGCACAGTGTTCTTTTAAATATTGGTCAGTGTTTACAGTTGCAGAAATTGAAGGACCCTTGTAATTGTAAGGATGGAAACACGGTAGTAAGAAGAAAACACACAGCAGCTGCAACTCAGAACTACAGAAGAGTCAGAAGCAGAAGTGAAACATGGCCAATGTCTGGGAGTCT
Organism: Aplodontia rufa; assembly: GCA_004027875.1. Classification (NCBI taxonomy): domain Eukaryota; kingdom Metazoa; phylum Chordata; class Mammalia; order Rodentia; family Aplodontiidae; genus Aplodontia; species Aplodontia rufa. Next base: position 23,233 of record PVKS010012246.1, read on the forward strand.
TGGAATCATGAGCAGAAGTTTGGGGTTGCTTTTGAGTACAGATTCTAGGGCAGAATGAAGTCAATGGGTACTTCAGAGACCAAAAATAAGAGTAACCATAGAAATTTCCCACATGACTTTGAAACAGCATTGTGCTAACACTGTAAGAAGAAAAATGTATCCAAAGAGCTGGTGGGTCAACTTTGCTCATATTCAAAGAACCAAAACCAGAAAGATTATGGATAGTAGTGCTTTTTATCATCATTATCATCATCACCATCAATATTACTTGCAGCGTGGGGGATCAAATCCAGGGATTTGTATGTGTGAGGCAAGAACTTTACCACTAAACTCTTCCAGCCCTGGACATGGCAAATTTTGTAGCAATCTTGGTGTATTTTTTAAAAATTTCTTTTAGTTGTATACAACACCAGAATACATCCTGACATTATCACAAAGATAGGGAACTCAACCTGCTCCAATTCAATCCCAGCACTCCCACCGACCCTGCTCCTCTGCCTCCACTCCACCCTTCTCTCTTCAATACATTTACAGATTTACAATTCACTTTCTTTTCTTTTTTTCTAAAGAAGTTTCCTGTGGACATTCCTAATGATGGAATTCACCATGACATGTCTATGCATGCACATATGAAAGTTTGGTCAGATTCATTCCACTGTTCTTCCCTTTTCCCATCCCTTCTTCCTCCCCCTAAGTCCCCTTTATGTATTCTATTTTTTCTCCACCTTGATGAAATTCCCTCTCCCCTTTTTTCCCTTTCTCTCTTACTATTTTTAATCCCCTGCCCCCTTTTTCGGATTAGCTTCTGCATATCAGGGAAAACACTCAAACTTTGACTTTTGGGATGGGCTTATTTCACTTAACATGATAGTCTCCAGTTCCATCCATTACTGGCAAACGCAGTTCTTCTTTATGGCTAATACTCCATTGTGTACGTATATCATACTTTCTTTATCCATTCATTTGTTGAAGAGCATCTAGGTTGGTTCCATAGCTTGGCAATTGTGAATTGTGATGCTATAAACATTGATGTGATTGTATTACTGTGCAATCTGATTTTAAATCTTTTTGATACATACCAAGGAGTTGGATAGCTGGATTGTATGATGGTCCCATTCCTACTTTTTTGAGGAATCTCCATATTGCTTTCCAGAGTGGTTATACTAATTTGCAGTCCCATTAACAATGTATACATTTTCCCCACATCCTCATCAACATTTACTGTTATTTGTATTTTTGATAATTTCCCTTTTGACTTGTGTGAGATGAATTGTAGTTTTAATTTGTATTTCCTTAACTACTAGAGATGTTGAACATTTTTTCATATATTTGTTGACCACTTGGATTTCTTCTTTTAGGGAAGTGTCTGTTTAGTTCTTTTTCCCATTTGTTAATTGGCCTATCTGGAGTTACTTTTTCTTTTTTTGTTTTTTGGTGGTTTTTTTTTTTTAATTCTTTGTATATTCTGGATATTAAGCTGAGGAGCAGATGGCAAAGATCTCCCATTCTGTAGGCTCTCTATTCATACTCTAAACTGTTTTCTTTGCTGTGAAAGCTTTTTAATTTGATCCCTTCCCACTTTTTGAATTTTTATTTTGTGTCTTGCACCCTAGAAGTCTTGTTAAGAAAGTCAGTTCCTGTGCCAACCTGTTGGAGAGTTTTGCCTACCCTTTTCTCCTAGCAGTTTCAGGGTTTCAGGTCTATTTCCTAGGTCTTTGATCCACTTTGAGTTGACTTTTGTGCAGGATGAGAGATGAAAGTCAAATTTTATTCTTCTATATATGAATTTCCAGTTTTCCCAGCACCATTTGTTTACAAGGCTGCCTTTATCCAACATATGTTTTAAATCAGTTGGAAGATGAGTGTGGTGACTGCTGTGAAACATTATACCTATGCCTGCAGTAGAGGCACAGTAAAAATACTTTGAATAAATGCCCTGTACTTTCACAATATCTGAGATCACCTAGAGTGTTCTTGATTAAGGAATTATGAAACAGTTGCTTATCATCAACTGATTTAAGAACCAACTTCCAATTAGAGAATATTTATTCCATATTAGCCACCAAAAAAATTTCTGAATCAGGTTTGTTAGGTATCTTGATTTCAGGGAAAAGAAGTCATTGTTTAAAATCATAATTTACCCATCACAGAATAGGAGAAAAATTTTTGCTAGCTACTCTTCAGACAGAGTTAATATCTGGATATATAGAGAGTTCAAAACACTTTACGCAGGGGCTGGAGCGGTGGCTCAGTGGTTTCAGTGCTTGCCTGGCAAGCACAAGGACCTGGGTTCAAACCCCAGCACCACGTACACAACTAAGAGTTGGAGCAACTAAGGCCATGTGAAAAACTAAATAAAGTTGTTTCTCTCTTTCTCTGTCTCTCTCTCTCTGTCCCTCTCTCTTTAAAAAAAAAAACAACAAAAAAACACTTTACGCCAAAAAAAAGTCAAGTAACCCAATGAGTAAGTGGGAAAATGAAGTAAACAGACACTTCTCAAAAGAAGAAATACAGGGCTGGAGTGGTGGGTTGGCAGTTATGGCGCTTGCCTTGCCTGCACGAGTACGCAAGTTTGAATCCCAGCACCATGTACACAAGAAAGTGTCAGAGGAATGAAAGTCACATGAAAAACTAAATAAAAATTGCTGCTCTCTTTCTTTCTCTCACTGTTCCTCCCTGTCTTAAAAAAAAAGAAGAAATACAAATGACGAACAAATACATGAAAAAATGTTCAATATCATTAGCAATTAGGGAAATGCAATCAAAATTCGATTGAGATTTCATCTCACATGAGCCACAATGGCAGACATTAAGAATATAAATAATAAATGATAGGATGTGGAGAGAAAGGAACACTTTTACACTGTTAGTGGGACTATAAATTAATACAACCACTATGGAAACCAGTATGGAGACCCCTCAAAAGATGAGGCATGGAACTATCATATGACCCAGCTATACCACTCCTTAATTTTTACCCTGAAGAATTAATGTCCTGTTACTACAGTAATACTTGCAATCCCATGTTTATAGCGGCACAATTCTCAATAGCCAAACTATACAGCCAGCCTAGGTGTCCATTAATGGATGAATCTATAAAGAAAATGTGGCATATATACACAATGGAGCTTTATTCAGTCATAAAGACAAATGAAATTTTGGTATTTGCAGGAAAATGGATGGAACTAGAGACTACCAATGTTAAGTGAAATATGTCAAACCCAGAGGGATAAGGGTTTTGTTTTCTATTGTATGCAGAAGCTAGAGAAGAAAAAGGAAAACAAAGTTTGTGATGTATTTCCTAAAAATCAAAGGGAAAACAGTAGAGGAATGGGAGGTATGAAGGGAGGGGGGAATGCTGGAATTTAATATTGGCCAAATTATATTGCTATATTGTATGCACATATGAATATGTACCAACAAATCCCATCAACATGTACCACTATAATGCACCAATAAAAATGTGAATAAATCCTGTATTGCTTCATAAAACATTTAAGGGATGAAAAAAATCTGTATTTTATTTAAATAATGATAAATGTCATTAAATCCCATTGCAAATAAAAATGAAATGATTCATATAACATTTAATTTTATTCTGTAGCATATTTCTAAGTATGTTAAAATCTGTAGAGTTTTCATACACATATATATTAGCATTCTAGCCAAATTTTTTTTAATGTTAACCCTGCACAATGCCAATAGTCTAGACATGGCCCAGTAGAAGGAATCAAGAGAAACTTCAGAATGTTATGATATTGCCTGCCAATCTATTTTCTCCTTCTCCTTCTCTCCTGCATATACAAAGAGCTTATTCTACTGGAGTAGTCTACTATTTTTCTTAAAATGAGTCTAATGTAAACCAAAGACTACAATCTTCCTCTCATTATTAAATCACCTGAGAAGTTTGCCATAATATGATTATCTTAAAAAATATAAATGACTTTCAACATAGGTTCAAATCTTTTTTCAGACAGTCATATGCATAGCTATCATTCAAGAATTTCCAGAAGAATTTGAAGGGTTGCAAAGAAGTGCTGTGATGAGCTACGTTGAGGGTATTTTTGGAACAGAAAATAAAGGGCAATCCAACCAGCTAAAAGGTTTAGCTAGGATTCTCTAGTGCTATGTCAATAATTACATGTAAGAGCTCTGTAAACATATAATATGGAGAAATGAGATGAAAGATTTTGAAAGTCTTGAAGGAACACTGGGATAACGTTGTAGTAATATTAAGCCTTTTCTACTAAAGACCTGCATTAAAATTCCAACCCTGACACTTACTACAAGTGTTATTTTGGTGAATTGTTTGTCTCCTGAAACCTCACTTTCTCAACTACAAATTGTCTGACAGTAATATCTTCATCTTGAGTTGTTTTGAACATAAAAGAGATAATTAAATAGAAAAATCTTAGTAAATTTTAATAATACTATGTCAACAAAATAAACACTACAAAATCTTTTAATGGGTGTGCTTTTCAATGTCATAAGAAGATGCAAATTTGTCCAGTGAATTGACTAAGCTGTGCGTTTTACGAAGTTGGGAACCATGTCTGCCTTTTTAACCTGAGGTCTAATCCATCTCCTTTGCTTTTTATAAGTACATGTACTGAGAGGGAAAAAATGAATAAAAAATGAATGAAACAGACTGGGAAGCTGAAACAGAAGGATCACAAATTCAAAGCCAGCCTCAGCAAGTTAGAAGAGGACCTGAGAAATTTAGTGAGATTTTGTTTCTAAATTAAAAAGAAAATTTGGCTTGGGACGTAGCGTAGTGGTTAAATATGTCTTGGTTCCATATGCAATAACCCCCCCCCAAAAGAACAAATAGATCAATTACTACAAATTACTTCTGCAACTATAATTATTGTTACTAGGAGTTCAACAGTAGACAGACTTTCTAGAAGTAAATTGAGTTATCTTCATGCATACACAGTCTGTTTCATTGCCTCATGTTTTTTAACCACCAGGTCCACATGAATTCAAGGAATGCAGAGACCCTAACATCTGTGTAATAAAACATAGAAGCACTGCTATCCTGCTGAGGAATGTTTATGATGAATAGCAAAGATGACACAGATCACAGCCGGGTGCACTTCACACAGAAAATCCTCCAAGTCATTGTCCAGGTATCTTAGTAACCTCACACTCTCAAGGATAGTAATGTTAATCAGTACACCACTTATCAAAACAGACACTAAAGCAGACTGAGAGACTACACACCCACTGTAGAAGTACCACACACCCTGAAGATTTATGAGATTTCTCCATAGGACAGCGTTGGTCAACAAGAGGCAGCAGGAGAGAAGCAATGCGGATAGTGGTGTTATCTAGCTCACAAATGCTTCTCCCCTTTCCCTTTTGGATAGGAGATCTCAGAAGTCACTCAGAGTCTTTGTTGTGTTCCTTGTTTTGTACTGCACTCTGTAGGAATCAGAACTAGGAAAGGGAAAAAAAGAAGCAAGATTTCAAAGTATTTATATGATGAAGATAAATGTGAATGACAAAATATAAACCTGTACATAAACTAATGAGAGCAGGGTATAGATGTTAAGTGCACCAGCTGCAGAATCTGATCTGTCAAGCCTAGAATCGCAGTCACACGTAGAGAGTGGCCATGTTAAAGTAACATTTCTGTCCCCCGGTTCCCATGGTATGGAGTCATCTCATGGGATCATTTTAGCACTAAAGGCAGTGACATACCCTGTCCACTTGAAGCAAGAATTCAATAGTGATAACTATTATTTTCATTCCAAGGGAGATCTCAATTTTGGAAATAGACCCACTCTTTCTTCTGCTTAGAAAACTATTTGTGATAATTTTGCTTTTCCTTAACTTTTCAAAATAAATACCTGAGCATTGAGAATTAAATCATGTGCTATTTGGAAAATAGATGAACCAGAATAAAAAGAGATACAGAGAGGCTGTTGCCAGGAGAAGAGAGGCTCTGTCTTCCATGTCTGCAAATGATCGGGTGGTGTACTGTTCACTTTGAGTGTGGGCAATGAGGGTTCTAATGCCATTCTGTCACTTACCAGCTTTGTTTCTTGGCCAAGTTCTTTACTTCCCTGAGCCTTAGTGTCCATCTCTGCAAAATAGGAATGGCAATACACCTTCTACAGGGAGTCACTGAGTATTTAAATGAAAGTACTGTGTAAAATATTTAACATATGCCTGGCAGATCCAAGCATTCAATAAAATTAGATCATAATGATAATAAGTAGGTCATTTTGCAATCTGAATCTAAAAATCTAATGTCACTGAAGAATTCCTTATAAGGACTTAAAACATTGAAGACAAATTGAAATGAAGTATTATTGGCATATGTATTTCATAACTCAGATAAAAATGATGCTAATTTGGATAAAGATTCTTAAAAACTTGTGATAGGCAATAAGCTCCTATTTGCTGTCTAATTTCCCCATAATTCTCCATTATTTTCTTCAGATCCCCACTTTTATGATAAGATAGTTGTCAAGTGTCATCACATAAAATATCTTTTATCACCAAATAGCTTCAAATTCCAGGATAAAAATTGAAACCTGTGGGAAGTTGGAATGTCTAGTGATGTTTCATTAAGCAATAAGCTTGAACCTTGGGCGGCACAAACTTTAAGCTGTAATTAAAGAGAAGTCATTGAACACCTGCATATCAGGCACTATGGTAGACTCTCACATACTTAATTGAATTATCATTAACAACCCTAAAAGGGAATACAATTATAGTCATATTTGGAAAGCAGACTCAAATCTTTGAGACAGTTTGCTTAAGATCAAAGAGTTAGGAAATGGTAGCAGCGGGGCTAGATTCTAACTCTTTCTGACTTCAAAGCTGGCCATCTCTTCCTCAAGCCTCACTGCTTCTCTCTAGGAAACTAGGCATCCACCCAAGTCTGTCAGCAGGGACCAAAGTAACCTGCTGGCCACAACAGGACCCAGGCACCACTGCGGAGGGACTCCCCCAGCCAGAAAGAATGGGCTGCGGCTCCCCAAGAAGGCTCACAGGGAGCTAGCCTCAGCAAGCTGGAAAGACAAAGCCCAGGACACGTAGGGCCTGAGAGGCTTAAATTAAACTGTTTGGTCCAGAAGCTTTCAGATGGTATTACTGCTCACAGTAATGTTTTTTTCTGTTTTGCTGTTAGCATCTATTTTTCAAATGAGCAGTTATGCACTGCAAATAAATAAATAAAAAAAACGAGGATCCAGGAATTAGGGCCAAGGAATTAGAGATGGAAGAATCATTGCCTTAAGGTTCTTTGCTGGCTTCTGATGGGTGACTCCAATGATACAACCACAAAGTCCTCACGAAGAGTTTGAAAGTCATTGCATTACTTATTAACCATTATTTTTCAAAGGGTACACAAAGATCAAATATGCTATTTGTACAATTCAGAATTCAGTTTCCCAATCTAGACCTGCTATTTGGGGGAATTCTTAGCCAAAGATCTGGAAGACATATTCGTTTTCATAGGGTGGCTGGCTTCCTTCCTTCCTTCCTTCTGTCCTTCCTTATAAATAAGTGTAGCTTGAAAGATTCAGAAGCAAAAGAGTTGCATCCCCCAGAAGGTATTTTTCAATGAAGTCCACGATTTGGTCACAGCTTCTACCTGCTGATGAGACTTGCTTCTCTTCTCTTGACCCTACAATGATTGACAATGACGCTATCTTGTGACAACTTGTCCTTGCTTATATGAGTGATGGCCTTCTTCCAGTATTTGAAACAATGATATAAAGTATAGACATGCAAAAAATGCTAAGTGACATTGAAAAATCCAACATGTGTTTCTTCCTCTAATCATAGCTTTTATGGATATTTCAAAGAAATAAAAGTCTCTAGCATTGCACTGTGGGACTCTCTAGGAATTGTGTAAAACACACTCTGGGGGTGGAATTCAGGAAACCACTTCTTGGCTCACCAGGTGATTCTTATGCACCAAAACATGAAAACCACAGTCTGGCTTTTCTGCTCATAGTACGGCCTACGGAGCGGCAGTGCAGACATCTCTGGGGTGTTTCTTGGACATGTGGAATCTCAGACACCACCTCGGACCTGCTGAGTCAAGCTCTGTTTTGTACTAGATTGCTGGGCAGTTTATCAGCCTCTTAAAGTCCCAGAAACCCTGATCTAGAAGAGGTGAGGCAGAGCTTTCTGTCTGGAGCGAGAAGGTGGAGATGAGGGAAGCCAGCAGCAGGTTCTCTGTGGCATGCCCAGTATGCACTGCCTCAAGCAGAACTGCAGCATAAGCTGCCTTTTCACAGCCGAGGAGCCACACCAGTGACTCGAGCTTACCTCTGTCTTGCCCCATCATTGCCTGGAGGGGATGGGTGCAGAGCAAGTCTTCCTTGGCTCTTTGAGCAAGAATGTTAACATTAATTAACAAACCGTGCCTACGTATTCCAGGCAGCAGAAGGAAGCCATGTCCAGACCTCGTAGGCCCCACCCATTTCCACATCCTTAGGCCTGGACCTTACTCTTCACTCATCACCTGCCAATCCTCTCCTAGATCCTGTTTTGAACGTGGAAAATGAGTCTAATGTTGCCACTTTAGTGAAGTGTCTCTAATTAGCTGGAGCTGGAATCATTTCAGAGTTCCCTCAAGGACAGATGCTGTTGATGAGCCACAGTAGAATTTATCTTCACCCTGCAGAGGGATTTCCTTAACACCTACTTCCTGGGTGCAATCTGTGCTCCTGCTCAGGTGAAGGAGCTGGAAAAGCTGACAGTAGGTTTGTCTTCACTGCTCACGTTCATGACCACAAGATAGACCCTCTGAACAACTCTGATGTTTCATTCCTTTCAGCAGACAGTTGCCTTGGGATTAAAACAAAAGGGACACTGCCCCTCCCTAAACACATTCCCCTTGGAGTTTGGATCTCTGAACAGGAAGGGCTCCCTTTGCTCACCATGTTTGCAACACTATAGTACTGTCCACCAGTCTTCACGTCACGCTGCTCCCTTGGAGACATGCTCTTTCTAATTAGGATTCTGTCAGGTAGAAGAGTAACTGGCCCCTTCCCGCTACTCATGTCCTTTCATGAGCAAAGGCATCTGCATTGCACTGAGCTCATTTTCACAGCCATCTTGTGGAACCACAAAGTTTCAACAGAAAGCTTCCTCCAGAAAGCTTACCAGAATGCCAGTGGGGAAGCCACCAAGTCATGCTTTGTCACATGCAAATTTAACTCCCTTGGCTGAGGCAATGAAAGTTAGGGCTTCTGTGTTTTGACGTGTTGCTGCTGTTGATTCAATATAGAATTCTGAGCTCCCTCTGTGACTCCTAAGTTTTCATATCTTTCCTCACACACATCCAATTGCTCCTATTGGTCCCCCAGTATAAATGCTTGGTGATTTGATTCACTCTCTTTTCTCAGTCTCTTTCAAAGAAGATCCAAAGTAGTCAACATTTATTCATATAGTAAGCTCCAGAAGACCCAGACTTAGATCTGCTAAGGACAGATTCTCTCACTCTAGAATTCCATAAATCCTGGGGATGCATTCTGATATGCCCATCCCTAAACCAATTTGTCTGGCCAAGGTTGGAACCAGTTTGCTGAGGTTTGTGGTTTCTACTGGAGTCTGGGATTGATGCCAGACCTACTGGACTCTATGGTTGAGAGTGAAGTGAACAGATACTCAAGATGAAAACCAGAGAGCAATTAGCAGAATAGTAATCAATCTGGGTAAACAGAAAAAACGCATGCCTTTATTATATGCTATTGTTAAGGGCTTATGATAGAATTATGGTTTATAGATTAGAACAAAAGGGCTTTCCATACAAGTGAAAAAAGAACTGGGGGCTGGAACTTGCCTGGCATGCACAAGGACATGGGTTTCAACTTAGAACCATGTACACAATGAAGTGTTGGAGCAATGAAAGCCACATGAAAAACTAAATAAAATTGATTTTCTCTCTCTCTCTCTCTTTCTCTGTCCCTCTCTTTAAGAAAAAAATTATGTGACTCATCTGAGTAAAAATGTTCTCTGGAAAAAGTTATTACTTAGGATAAGATATTCAAACTTATATCGGAGAAGGTTATAGAAGAAATATTTTAAAAGTCAAATAACACTGTTTTTAAATGGAAGACAAACATGATAACCTCATTAAGTTTGTCCAATTCTCATTTTACAATAACTCACACTCAGTAGATAGTCAATAAAGATTTTTATTGGAGTCCTATGATTTGATACTTGGAGTGAAAATTAATCTCCATGTAATTGCAAAAGAACTAATTAAGGAAGCAGAGTTATTGCTAAGATGTCTAATCAATAAAAACTGCAGGTGTCCTTTCAATTAGAGTAGGAAACTAATGAATCTATATTTTTTCCTTAGTTTTCCATGCCAACATAAGATTTCTTATATTTCTTAGACCTTGAAAAACTTCACTTTGTTTTGATAGAAAGAAAAAGGAAACAGGCATTTTAGATGTACCAGAGTTATATCCCATGTGTCTAAGTATGCTCACATCTGAGACCAGGCCTGGATGATGTGAAATATTACCCACAGTAAAGTTTTCTCTGTCCTCAAGATTAACCACCTAAGCATACATACAAAATCAACCAGCTCGGCCACACTGGATCCTGTTGCACTTTTTCGCACCTATAGGTATAAATAAATGTTGATTGAGTTAAGAGATGAGCTAATAAAGGCTGAAAATGTAAACTGACCATTTTAAGGCACTGGACTCCTCAGTTGTTTAAAAACAAACTCTTGAGGTGCATTTAATATAATGTTGGGAGCAGTTATAAATGTCATCATATATACTATAGCCATATATATAAAAATGTTCTTCATATGTATAAGAATTCTGCCACTGTATTTGGGTTTTTTAGGAACAATATAGGACCCACAAGAAAGGCAAGGGATCAGGGGACGGGAGGAGGGAGGTAGAGGGATGTGTGTGTGTGTGATATTGAACAAATTATATTGCTGAATTGTGTGCATCTAGGAATATGTGACAACTAATCCAAACATATGTAAAACTGTAATGCACTAATAAAAATAAATTCATAAAATAATGTTGGGGGATAGTGAGTTTTGGATTTACATATAATCTCTGTCACTTTGAGAAAATCAGTCCTTGTGATATTGATATGATATGCCCAAGAGCTCCTGCAGTGTTCCGAGGTAAAATGATTTGATGTGAGAGCTGTAACCTAAGGGGTCCATCCTGGGATGGACGAGTGGGTGGTAATTATAGGTAGGAGAGGCATGGGTGGAGCAGATTGGTCACTAAAGGCCTGCCCTGGAAGGGTACACCTTCCCTGGGGCCCTTTCCCACCAACCCCCTCTTGCATGCTCTGCCACCATGATGTACTGCCACATCTTGGGCTCAGAGCAATGGAGTCAGCTATCAATGGACTGAGACATCTGAAATGATGAACCCCAAAAACCTTTTCCTCCCTTAAGCTCTTCTGTCAGATATGTTGGTGACAATAACACAAAAGCTGACTAACACATCAGCTAGTACTTTTGAGTTTCAAATTCCTCATCAGTAAGAAAAGGATGATAACACTTACCTCAAGGCATTATGAGTACTGATGACATTAAACACAGTGCCTGAAACAGAGTACAACCTCAAAACTGATTATCATGCTTTACATTCATGTTCTTCAAGCTATTCAAAAAGTTTAGTATGGATAAACATTTTCAGTTCCTCCAACATTACCACTGAATCCAAATATTATGTCTACCATACTCTAGATCAAAATCATTTTTAGAACTGGGCACAGTAGTGCATACCTGTAATGCCAGTGACTCAGGAGGCTGAGGCAGGAGGATCATAAATTCAAAGTCCGCCTCAGAAATTTAGTGAGGCCCACACAACTTAGTGAGATATTATCTCAAAATAAAATGTAAAAAGGGCTGGGGATGTGGATCAGTGGTTAAGCACCCATGGGTTCAATCCCTGGTACAAAAAAGAATTTTAGTATAATCTCTGTACATAGAAAAAGAAGACTTGATGGAATGAAATTCCATCAAGCCACTGATGTTGACTTCTAACCATGTCTTGAAAGATTATATATGTTTATATACACATACATGTATAATATGTGTAAAAACACATACACAAACATGACACATGTATGAAGCCCTTATATAACATTAATAGTATATGAAAAAAATTATTCTGCTTGTTCATAATGAGAAGGGAAAACAACACACACAAAAATTTATTCACATTTGCTCTGGAAAGGGGAGAATTGACTCCTCATTGGTCCCACTCCATTATTTTTATTTAAAATTTAGTGAAGGTAAAGAAAGCACAAAAATTCAGTGTAAGCAAAGAAAGTGTAAGAAAATTCAGTGTAAGGAAGAAAGCACAAATGATTTTGTCTTTTTATTGTGGTGTTAATGACAAATATTACATACATTTAAGGGATACGATGTGATGTCTTGACACACACACACACACACACACACACACGCGTGTTGTAGAATGATCTGCAGTGAAGACAATTAGTGTATACATCACCACATATATTTTCCTGGGCTTTCTGTCAACTTGCTTACCAGGTCTCAAGTGTGCAATATATTATTATTTACTCTAGTTGCCGTGTTGTACACTGGATCTCCAGAATCCGTTCAGGTTATAACTCAAAGTTTGCACTCTTTGACAAACATCCTCCTATTTTTTTCTTTCTAGACTCAGCTTCAGGGAAAGCATTGCCCTACTGGCCATCGCTATGAGTTTAGTTTCTCAGATTCCACGTGTGAGTGAGAACACGCAGTATTTGTTTTTCTATCTGCTTATTCCAATTAACACAATATCCTCTAGGTTCATCCACGCTGTTGTAAATGGCAGGACTTCTCCTGTTTTTAAAGATGAACAACGTCCCGTGTCATGTATTTCTTTGTGACTGGTGTTCCATTCTGTTGACACTCAGGTATTTCCATATTTTGGCTGTCGTGACTAATGCTACAATGAACACCTGAGTGCAGCTGTGTCTTTGGCATACTGATTTCATTTTCTTTGCTATATACTCGGGAAGAGCATTACTGGATCACAGAGTGTTCTATTTTTTAATTTTTCAAAAACATTTCATATTGTCCTCTCATGGGTGTGTGAATCCACATTCCCCACATTCTCACCAACACTCGCACTCTTTGCACATTTTGACAATGGCCATCCTAACAGGTGTAAGATGACATCTCATTATGGTTTTGATCTGCATCTCCCTGATCACTAGTGATCCTGAGTATGTTTTCATATATCTGGTGGATATTTGTCTTCTTCTGAGAAATTCAGGGCCTTTGTTATTTTTTACTTGGGTTATTTTCCTCTTGTTATTATTTGCTGTTGAATTGTTAAAGATCCTTGTACATTTTGGATATTAACCTCTTTTGGATATATGGTCTGCTAATATTTTTTCCATTTTCTGGGCTGCCTTTTCATGTCATTGGAGGTTTCTTTGCTGCGCACGAACTTTATAAAATTGCTATAGTCCTTACTTCTTTACTTTTGATTTTGCTATCATATTAAAAGAAAAATTACCAATAAAAATGCTGTAGGGTTTTTTGCCTCTCTTTCCTTCTAGGAAGTTTATAGTTTCAAGTTTTACACTTAAATCTTTAACTCATTTTGAGTTGATTTTTGTGAATTATATAAGATAAGGTTTCAGCTTTCTGTCTTTATTTCTGTCTTTTTTTTCTTTGAATGTGAATATTCAGTATTTCTAGCACTATGTGGTTACTAGGAATTGAATTCAGAGGTGCTTCATCATTGAGCAACATTCCCAGTCCTTTTTTATTTTAAAAGAGGTTCTCCCTAAGTTACTGAGGGTCTTAGTAATTTTCTGAGGCTATCCTCCATCTTGCCATCCTCCTGCCTTAGCCTCCCAAGTTGTGATTACATGTGTGTGCCACTGCACCTGGCTTAAACAGGATAATTTTTTTGAAGGTATACTTTCTTTTATATTCTTTAAGCCTTCATGGAAGATTAGTAAATCATATATGTGTGGGTTTATTTCTAGTCTTTCTGTTCAGTTCCATTGGTTTTGTGTATCTTTTTAAGATGGTACCATACTCTTTTCATTACTATAACTTGGTGAAATAGTTTGATAACCAGGAAATGTGATGCCGCTGACTTTATTCTTCTTTTTCAAGATTTCTGTAGCTGTTTGGTGTCTTTTGTGATGCCATATAAATTTCAATTATTTTTTTTCTATTTTTGTGAAAGTGACATTGGAATTTTGTTAGGGATTACAGTGAATCTGCAAATTTCTTCTGTATCCAGTTTGTTGAAAGTTTTATATTATGAAAGGATGCTGAATTTTGTCAAATGCTACTACTGTGTCTTTAAAAGTGATGGAATAGTTTTGGGCCTTTATTTTGTTCATGCAGTGTATCACATTTATTGATTCTCATATGTTCTACTATCTTTGTATCTCAGGTATAAATCCTACTATATCATGATGTATTAGACTTTAAATGTGCTGCCGAGGTTTGCTAGTATTCTGTTTAACATTTTTGCTCCTTCGTTCATCAGGGATATTGTTGTATAGCTTTATTTTCTTGGATTATCCTTGTCTGGACTTTGGTATCAGGGTAATGCTGCTCTTCAGATGAGTTCAGAATTCAGAAGGGTTCTTCCACTTCAATTTTAAAAAGATTAACTTGAAGAAAGGTTTTGAGAAGAATTGGCATTAATTATTATTAAATGTTTGTTAGAATTCACTGGTCAATCCTTCTGCTCCAGTTTCTTTGTTGAGATTTTCTTTTTGTTATAATTACTGATTCAATTTCATTATTAGTCTGCTCAGATTTTGTATTTCTTTATGAATCAGTTTTAGTAGGTTGTATGTTTCTAGCAATTTGCCTGTTTCTTCAAAGTTATCCAATTTGCTGTCAAAATTGTTCACAGTAGTCTTTCCGATCCTTAGTAATTCGAAGGTATTTTATTTGTTTATTTACTTAGGTATTTTTCTTTTCTTTTTTTTCTTTTTCTTTTTTTTGGGGGGGCAGGTACCGGGTGAACCCAGAGGCATTTAACCACTGAGTCACATCCCCAGCTCTTTTTATTGTTTTATTTTGAGACAGGTTCTCACTAAATTGTTTAGCACCTCTCTAAGTTGCTGAGATTGGTCTGGAACTTGCAATTCTCCTCTTTCAGCCTCCCAAGTCACTGTGATTACAGGTATGTGCCACTGTACCCACTGAGGTATTGTTTTTAATGTCTTCTCTTTCATTACTGATTTTGAGTATTCTTTCCTCTTTTTTCTCCTTGGTCTAGCTAAAGATTCCTCAGTTTTGTTTATCTTTTCAGAAAACCAACTCTTAGTTTTATTGATCTTTTCTATTGTCTTTCTAATCTTTAATTCATGAATTTCTGCCCTGATCTTCATTATTTCTTTCTATATGCTAATTTTTGCTCTTCCTTTTCTAGATACTTCCTGTGTAAATTAGGTATTGAGTTGAGATTTACCTGTTTTAGCTAATGTGAGCAGTTATCTCTAAAAGGCTTTCTCTGCAATTTTTAATCTCTGAATATTTTTTTTCCTTTTTGACTCAATTGCTGTTCAGGATTGTGTTATTTAATCTCTGCATTTGGGGATTTTCCAGTTTTCCTCCTTTTATGTACTTCTAGTTTCCTACTGCTGAGGGAGGAAAAGATCTTTGATATGATTTCAATCTTTTTAAGTTAGTTGCTTGTGAACAAACATATTATCTGTCCTTGAGATTATTCAATGTGCACTTGAGAAGAACGCATATTCTGTGTTTGAATGGAACATTCTGTATATATTTGCTGGATCTTTCAGTGTGGTGCAATTCTAATGTTTTCTTATTGATTTTCTGTCGGCATGATCTATCTGGTGTTGGAAGTAGGGCACTGAAATTCCCTACTTTTAACATATTGCTATTTCTCTTTTCAATTCTGTTAATTTTACTTTATAAATCTAGGTGTTCAGATGTTTGCTGCATATATATTTACAACTGTATATGTTTTAGTTAGCTTTTTTGGTGCTTTGACCCAAGCATCTGACAAGAACAATTTTAGGAGAAAAAGTTTATTTGAAGACTCAAGGTTTCAAAGGCCTTCATCCATGGTAGGCTGGCTCCATTCCTCAGGGCTTGAGGTGAGGCTGAACATCATGGTGGAAGAGTGTGGCAGAGGGAAGTGGCTCCTCACATGGCTCTAGGCAGTAAAGACAGACTCCATTTGCCAGATATAAAATATATAATCCAAAGATACGCTCCCCCATGACCTACCTCCTACCACCACATCCTACCCACCTTTCAATAAATCCTATGAGAAGATTTCTTTTTTAAGAGAGAGGGACAGTGAGAGAGAGACAGAGAGAGAAATAATTTTTATTTAGTTTCTCATGTGACTTTCATTTGCTCCAAGACATTGTTATGCACGTGGTGTTGGGGTTTGAACTCATGTACCCGGGCATGCCAGGCAAGCACCATAACCACTGAGCCATCCTTCCCCTTTATGAGAAGATTAATTCACTGGTTGGGTTAAGGATCTCATAACTCAATCATTTTACCTCTGCCTTTTTTGCATTGTTTCAACAATTGAGCTCTTGGGGGTCACCTTTCATCCAGACCATAACGGCATACCCTCCTGTTGAGTTGGTTCCTTTATATAATGACCTTTTGTCTCTTAGTATGTTTTTTGACATAACATCTACTTTGTCTGATTTATCTATCCCTGATTTCTTGTGGTTTCCATTTGCATGGAGTAAGTTCTTTTAAATCCCTTAACTTTTACCTTATGCATGTTCTTAAAGCTAAAGTGAGTTTCTTTTAGGCAGCATTGGGTACCCTGTAGATCTCACAGGCTTCTTTTATTCCTTTACATTTTTTCCTTTTTTTCTGTTCAGACTGGAGAATTTCAAAGTGTGTGTCTCCTTCCACTGTACAGATTCTTTCATTTGCTTGTGGGTTAGCTTTCCATCATGAAAACAAAACACCTGAGATAATCAACTTCTAAGTAGAAAAGTTTATTTCAGCTCACAGGTTTGGAGGTTCCATGCAGGATCAGCTGCCCGCACAACTTTGGAGCCTGTGGGACAGCTGCACACATGGCAGCAGTATGCAGCAGAGAAGAACCACTCACTTCATGTCAAGAAGTAAAGGAGAGGGGGAGGAGATAGCTAGAGGTCCACAATCACCTTTGAAGGTATTTCCCCAATGGCCTAAGGATCTCTCACTAGGTCCACCTCTTAAAGGGACCAAGGCTAAATTACATGGGCCTAAGATCTAAACCATAGAAGCCTGTTGAATCTGCATCAAACTCTCGATTACATTTTTTTTTTCATTTCATTCATTTTATTCTTCATCTCAAGGATTTCTACTCAATTTTTTAAATAATTTACAACTCTTTATAAATTACTCATGTACTTTTCCCTGATTTTGTTGAGTTATACTCCTATGTTCTCTTGTATTTCCATGACATTTCTTAAAATAATATTAAATTGTGGGTTTGTATGGTGGATCCATCCCTAAGATTTTGAGAATTCTTCACACTGCTCTCTAGAGTGGCTGTACCAGCATGCAGTTCCACTAGCAGTGTGCTAATGTTCCTATCTCCCCACAACCCCTCCAGCATCTGTTTATATTCATCTTTTCCAGTCTGAGTAGAGTGAAGTGAAAACTTAGTGTAGTTTTGATTTGCACTTTTCTGATTACTAGTGATTTGCGGGACTTTCTCATGTGTTCATTGGCATCCTCAGTTTCCTCTGTTGAGAAGTTTTTATTTAGTTCTTTGGCCCATTTATTGATTGTATTGTTTGTGGGTTTGATATTAAGTTTTTTAAGTATTTTGTAAATTTTGGATATTAGTCCCTTTCTGGAGGAATCACAGGTCATGATTACCTTCCATTCTGTGGGTTGTCTCTTGACAATTTTGACCAATTCCTTGGCTGAGCAATAGCTTTTTAATTTAATGGCATCCAAATCATTAACTGATTTTAATTCTTTCATGTTGTAAGTCTTGTTGAGGAAGTTGTTGGCAACTCCCATATGCAGGAGTGTTGGTTCTGATTATCTTCTAGCAGTTGTACAGTAGCTGGATTAATTTCTAATTCCTCAATACATTTTGATTTGGGTTTTGCGCAAGTTGAGAGATAGGAATCTAATTTCAATTTCCTGCATTTCACTGTCCAGTTTATCCCTCACCATTTGTTGAATAGGCTGTCTCTCCTCCAGTTATATTTTGACCGACTTTGTCAAAGATCAGATGTTTAAAGATTTGTAGGTTTATCTCAGAATCTTCTGTCTTATTCCATACCCCTTCTGGGTATTGTCCCAGAGGAGTTAGATTCATCACATTACAGTGACACAGAAAAATCAATGTTCATAGCAGTTCAATTTATAATAGCTAAATTATGGAATCAACCCAGATGCCCCCCACTGGATGAATGGATGCAAAAGCTGTGATACACACACACACACACACACACACACACACACACACACAATGGAGTCCTACTGAGCAAAGAGAAACAATATTGTGGCCTTTGAGAGTAAATGGATGGCAACGGAAGAAATCATGCTGAGTGTAGTTAGCCAAACCCAGAGAGGCAAGGGTCAAATATTTTCCCTCATTTGTGGAAGCTGGAGCTAAACCAGGCACAGGTGAAAGGTAATCAAATTCATGTATTGGACCCACCAAGGCCATAGCAACACATAATCCAGGGGAACCATAGACATGCAGTGAAGAGGGGTCTGGTGGAGAAGGGGAGAGGGAGGGAAGATAGGAAGGGATCAAGAAGACAATCAACAATGGAGCATAATCTTTACCCACACCCCTGAGAATTCAAATAATATTT
Source organism: Aplodontia rufa (assembly GCA_004027875.1). Classification (NCBI taxonomy): domain Eukaryota; kingdom Metazoa; phylum Chordata; class Mammalia; order Rodentia; family Aplodontiidae; genus Aplodontia; species Aplodontia rufa. Next base: position 42,010 of record PVKS010012246.1, read on the forward strand.
ATGAAATTATTTAATTCTGGAAAATTCACAAATATATATATATAAATGTATATATATATATATATGGACATTATATTTGCTATAGGGACATAATATAGAAGAATCAAGAGACTGGGATGTGGGCAATGTGGGGGTAATTATGGTTTATTTATTAGAATCAAATGCTTATCTTGTTGCTACTGTATACACATTTATGATTGTACAACTCAACTTCTTAATAAAAAAATAACATGTTAAATCTCTTTTCAGCTAATTTGTAGATCTCTACTACTTTGGGACCTGATGATGGAAATGTACTATGTTCCTTTGGTAGTTTTACACTTCATTGCTTTTGTGTGTGTTTGTGTTTCTTGTGGCTCTGTATTGACATCTGCTTGTTTGAGGGAGAAGGTAGGTCTTTCAGAATTTATAGACTGGCTTTGGGAAGTGTGAGAATGCCACCTGGGTGGAATGTGATGGCCCCACTTATTGGGAGTACACAGAAGCACAGTCTCAGTGCAGCTCTATTGTCTGAACTAAGCATCAGTGAAGACAGCAGGGGTCCTCAGTGGCCTAGGCTGTGGGATTGCAGGAGGAGGGGTCAAGGGTGACATTGGTATGAGGGCTTTTGGAGACTTCAATGAAAACGACTTCTGTGGTCCTCCTATTCTCCTTTCCATAACGGCTGATGGCCTAGCCAAGGGGATGTCTTTTGGCACCTGATATGGAGCACAGTCACGCAGGCAGCTTCAGTGACACCAGAGATTGGGATGCGAGCATTCACAGCAGTGATAAAACTGAAGATTTAGACTCAGGAACAACGTGATCATTGTGGTGCTGGGATCCATGGGATACAGGTGTACCGATTATAGTGGTGCCTCTGGTATCTGAGATACAAATGCGCAGTTCACACAAGGATCCAGATTTGGGGTCTCTCATGTGTGTTATAGTAACTTAGAGGTAGCAGGGTCCTGCAGTGGCTTGGGCATTTGGAGGTCGGGCACAGAGAAAACTCAGGCCACAGGGATGGTGGCACATAGTGGTTGCTGGGCCCTGGAGAATGGTAAATAACTCAGTTCCAGCCCTTGGCATGGTAGATCAAGACATTGAATCAAGTTCTATGAGTGGGGGAAGTGGTGATTGGCTTCCTAGAGATGGTAAGACACAGTCAGACTCAGGCAGATTCAGGATACAGTGCACTGATAACTCCAGTTCCTGGAATGGAGCAATGCTAGGGCAGCTTGGACTCTATGGCACAATAGCAACTTAATGGCAGCATCTAGGGATAGCTAGGCACAGCCACAACTCAGGTCCTGGCAGTGGTACGGTTCAGTTCAGCAGTGGTGTCAGTCCCTGGGATGGCATGACTCTGTAGCTGTTCAGGCCCTAGGGGTGTAACGCAGTCAAAGCTCCTTCTCTGGGAGTTATGCAGCAGCCTGGACTGAAGGGGTCCTCAGTGACCAAGGCTCCAGGTGTCTATAGTGGTAACAGGAAAATTCATTTTCCTCATGAAGGAAATTTACTCAGAACAGATCCCTCTTAGCACTAAGAGTCTCTGGATTGGCAGGATGGAGAAACAGTGGGGAAACATTTCCTATGCATTTTTATTCAGCCATTCTGGAATTTGTGCTTCATGGGATTTTTGTTGCTCTATTGTACTTT